>VRYO01002782.1:30995997-31010895 GCA_009812075.1 Sialia sialis | reverse complement strand
AATTTCTTTAAGGAGAACTCCAAGAAATGACAAAGCACAACTTCCTCTGCCTTCCCAGCACCATTCCAAAGGAGTTACATCCATGGAATTACAGCAGGAGACACCAAAAAGATGCAGCAGAGCCCCAGGAACGGCACCTGGGACAGGATGAATTTGATATTGTGGAGAATCCTCCCACTGGGGATGACACAAACACATCAATCCCATCCAGGGAGCAGAGCAGGACTTGCATTTCTAATTTAAATAAATTACAACTCCAATGAGGCTGAGCCCCACCAGGAAAACCCAGCTGCAGCAGGGCCACTGGAAAATCTCATTCCTCAAACCCTTCCCAGGGTTCAGCATCACAGCTCAGCCTCTTCCTGCACAAAACTCAGGATTCTTCAATAGCAGCTCAAGAGTTTGCAGTTGTTTAGGAAAATACAAAGATTTTCATCAAAAAAAAAAAGTAATCAAGATTAATAATTGTAATATCCAGCAAATATTTCTAATTTGCTGGAGAGTTTACAAGGAGTTGTGAAGGATCTGTCAGGAATCTCACACGGCATCATTTACTTGTGGAGGGAAAAATGGAGAGAGAGAGGAGGCCAATCTATAACCAGTGCAGATTGATTTAAATTGTACTTCATTTAAATGCAACCTCTCACACCTGCAAACATCAGAATATACTCATTTATATCAGCACACTGGAACCCAACTGCAAAAATAATGCAATACAGGGAATTATTACCTTGTGCCTAAAGCTTATTAAGTTACAGAATTCAAAATTTAATCTAAAAATGCTTTAGGTGTACAAGAATTCTCGACTTTAGTAAATGAAAAATTTAATGAATTAACTTCGATTTCTTCTAAGTAAATATTTGGAATTTGGCAGTCCGTTTGTGATTGGCAAAACCTTCTTTCCATTCTGCAGGAATTATTTTCAAAAGCTACTGAGAAACTGTGCTGGTTTTCAGGATGCTGCCCTGGACATTCTGTGTTCTGCACCACCACACCTTCAACAAAATGTTCAGTTAAACTTTCACATAAAAATGTTTGCAATACAAAAGTTGGTAGTGAAGGGGTTGGATTCGTTTGTTTTGTGAGTTTATATCACTTTTAAAAGTATGGATAAAGCCATCAGAGCATATTGAGATATCCAGTATCTGTTCATAAAATTCAGGAAAAGAGCTTTAAGGTCACTGAGTCCAAGCACTGCCAGCACTGCCCCGTGTCCCCAAGTGCCACATCCACATGGATTTTAAATCCAGGGATGGGGATTTGGGATTTTCCTCAATATCCAACCTAAACTTCCCCTGGAACAACCTGAGGCCATTCCCCCTTGCTCCTTGGAAGCAGAAACCAAATTCACCTTTCATGAGATTCTGTGACTTTGCACTTCTCAAATACCATCCTAAGTGAGGAATTAAGGGCACATTGATTTTAGACACCAAACACTGATTCATATCTATAAAAATGGAAATGTTTATGCAGATGCATCATGTCCCACTTATTTTGATATTAAACCATAATTAAAACCATTCAACTCCATGAACCATCAAAATCTCCAAGTTTATTTTTTACCCAGGAAAGGGTGAAGTTAGAATTATCCCACCACAATACCATGGGTCACAACTCAACCACCGTCCAGAACTCCCTGCTCCCAAATTAATGTGATTTTATAGGAGGCAGTGGAAGGACACGAGTGGCTCTGCCTTGGCCATGGCTGGATGAAGCTCCAGGATTTTAATCACTGATTTTTCTTCCACCACTGAGTGTTTTAATGACTTTTAGCAGCCAGAGCTGAGGTGATATCTGCAGGTTAAATCTCTCTTGGCCTGCAGAGTGCTGACAGAGCTGTCTGTCCTGAGCTGGGATGGATCCTCCTTCTGTGAAGGTGCATCCCAACAGGCTGGATGAAATCATCAAGGAGTCTGGAAAATGCCCCAGTTTCATTTGCCTACGCTTGCTGGGGACAAGCTGGAAGAAAAACTCAATGTAACAAGGGTCAGTGACAGCACATCATTTTTTGCATGTTATTTTTGCTGCCCTCTCTGCAGTTGAATTTGGGTGATAGCAGCACCTTCCTAACAACAATTCTGGACTCCCTGTAGGACAGTGAGGAGAAAAAACTCAAAAATGATCCTGGACTCCCCAGAGGACAATGAGGAGATAAAAACCAAAAAATGATCCCGGATTCCCTGTAAGACAATGAGGAGAAAAAAACTCAAAAATGATCCTGGACTCCCCTGTAGGACAATGAGGAGAAAAAACCCAAAAATGATCCTGGACTCCCTGTCCAGGACAATGAGGAGACAAAAACCAAAAATGATTCTGGACTCCCCTGTTGGACAATGAGGAGATAAAAACCCAACAAGGATCCTGGATTCCCTGTAAGACAATGAGGAGATAAAAACCCAAAAATGATCCTGGACTCCCCTGTAGGACAATGAGGAGAAAAAACCCAAAAATGATCCTGGACTCCCTGTTGGACAATGAGGAGATAAAAACCCAACAAGGATCCTGGATTCCCTGTTGGACAATGAGGAGAAAAAACCCAAAAATGATCCTGGACTCCCTGTTGGACAATGAGGAGATAAAAACCCAACAAGGATCCTGGATTCCCTGTAAGACAATGAGGAGATAAAAAACCAAAAATGATTCTGGACTCCCTGTTAGACAACGAGGAGAAAAAAAACCCAACAAGGATCCTCGACTCCCTGTAGGACAATGAGGAGATAAAAACCCAACACCCATCACTCAACTTGTGCTCCACATCTATAACCACATGACAGAAATGGGTGGGATCTCTACATTTATCACGGGTAAAAATGACAATAAAACCAATCTGAATGCCACTGCCTTGTGTTCTGCTCCTCTCCCCCTTTAATTTTTTGTTTTACTCCAACCTATTGGTTGAGAATTTAAAGAATAGGAGAACTTTTCTGGTTTCAGACTTGAGGTCCATCTCAGACACCTGCAGCAGATTCCTTAAATTGGTGTTGGTGCCACAGCTGCTGCCTCCATGAAGAACTGATGGGGTTTTTGTAGGGAATGTTGACTTATACATCTATCCCTTAATTAGAGAAAAAAAAAAGGTTTCTAAATTCTGAGGGCTGTTCCAATTCTACTCAACCTAAACAGGATCCCATTTCAATTTCCCATACTAAACTCCCAGATCCCTTTTAGAGCTGCCCAATTAAAAAGAAAGATGAGAGGCTTCAAAAGGGAAGGGGGGAAAAAGCCATTTTTACTGATGCTTTATCATCAGTGACAAACAGAACTACAAAAATGACTGTTTGGGCTACACACTTAATTGTCTAACGTTTTCTACTATGTACTTTTACCTGTAATAGTTTGGTTTCTTAAATCAGAAAAAAATGGGTTTTTTTTAATCAATTCAACTTGCTGAATATAAACACGTGGAAGTTCTTCCTTTTTTAAAATCCACCACTCTTCCCTAAAAATATAACACACAACAAGAACGAGCCATCTTCACCAAAATCTGCCTTAGAGAAGAACTTGGGGCGCTGGAAAATTTTGAATGTGGCATCAAAATCCTTCAATGTGGCATTGAAATCCTTCAATGTGGCATCAGAATCTTTAAATCCAGCAGTAAAATTCCTCAAGGCAGCGTTAGGTTGGAATAAACATTTTTTTCTCTCTGGACTTGGAGAAACCTGGGAGAGTGGAAGGTGTCCCTGGAAGGAGCTGGATCTCTAAGATCCCTTCCAAGCCAAACCATTCCATGATTCTACAGTAATTCCATGTCTTAGACAATTTATTCCTCAGGAAGTTATGCAGAGCTGGAAGAGAAATCTGAACTGTTCGTGTCAAACAAGGCACAGCACACAGAGCTGAACCTTGTCTTCCTCTCATCTAAAAAAAAACCCCATAAAATCCGCCCCAACAAACCCCAAACAAATCATGTTGGAACTTCTCTAATTACAAAATCAAACATGAAATTTCTCCTGTGACATTTTCAATACTTGCAATGATGAACTCCTGCGATACACACGGAGTATGACAGAAAATCATTCTGCAAGTTCACAAGTGATAAGCTCCTACCCTTTTTGGCACGTCTCAGCTCTGATAGCAGTCAATTTTTTCCTCATTATAAATGGGAAAAGTAAAGATATCATGCAAAGGCCACTTAAAAGCAAAACAAAATAAAGGAATGTAAATTTATATCGGAGTTATACAACTGCCAAGACAGCTCTGAGCCTGCTGATCTTGTGTTTATTGCTCTCGTGTTCTGCTCTTTGCCTCAGCCGTGGGTCTGCCATGCTGACAAACTTCAAGAAGTGTCTTTTAAAAGCTGCCTTAGAATCCTTGCGAGCGTGAGTCAGACATCATTGCCATGGCTCAAACTTCACCGGGTGACTCGGGAATCACAGCAGCACAAACTCTGCAGAGGGAACGCTGCCTCCTGTCCTCCCCACAGAACACATCTCACACTCTGTTAGACAGAGGCAGGGCTGGGGCACAGATGCGGGAGGGTGGCACAGGAGGGAGCACAGCACAGGGGAAGGAAGCGACAGCTGAGCCGCACACCCCGGACCTTTCACCACCCTACACTCCCCTGGCATCCCCCCACGTCCCTAACAACCAGACAAGCTCCTGCCACCCTCGTTTTGTTGAGGCACACTGCTCCAAGCCTGCAATTTCTGCCGGCAGAGCCCCGCTGCCCGCCCAGGAACAGCTCCCGCTTCTGCCACTCCAACACGTGGGATGCAGCAACGCCTGCGAGTCTGAACGCTGGCAATTAGGGAAATAACTGCACTGGAAAGGGGTACAGCCTGGCACAGCTGCTCAGGGAAATTATAAAATAACTGCACTGGAAAGGGGTACAGCCCTGGAACAGCTGCTCAGGGAAATTAAAAATAACTGCGCTGGAAAAGGGGTCCAGCCCTGGCACACCTATCCAGGGAATAACTGCACTGGAAAGGGGGTCCAGCCCTGCAAACCTATCCAGAGATATTATAAAATAACTGCACTGGAAAAGGGGTACAGCCCTGGCACAGCTATCCAAGGAAATTACAAAATAACTGCACTGGAAAGGGGTACAGCCCTGGCACACTGTAAAGGGCAATTATAAAAATAACTGCACTGGAATGGGGAGTCCAGCCCTGGCACAGCTGCCCAGGGCGCTGCTGGAGTCCCTGTTATAAATGTTATAAATGTTATAAATGTTATAAATGTTATAAATGTTATAAATGTTATAAATGTAGGACGTGGTGTTGTCTCTCTGCAAGCATTGGGATCAATGCTGGATGTGTCATGTTAAAATAGCATTTCTATATAGTCTTTGTTAATAATAAAAGTTAGACTGAAGTTTTTTAAAATATCATGCCTTAACTACTCACTAACTAACAGCCTGTAAACATGTAATAGAAACCCTGCAAACTGATACAACAATTATCAATACTCACCATCAGCAAAAAGCCAAAACCACCACCCAAATTTAAAAAAAAATAAAGAAAAAAATAAAACCACAAGCCAAGAAACACACATGCTCTAAAAAGGCAGACCCAGAAAGTGGCCATGCTGAACAGTTCTCAGAAAACATCTGATTATGCATGAAAACTTCCCGCATCAGGAAGTGCCAAAAAGAAAGGAAAAGCTGTTTGTAAAGAATAAAAACCAAAGAGGAAGAACTTCCATCCTTCTCCAAAGATTCCACAACTTCCAAAAAGTCCTGGAAATGTGTCAGGGATCCAGGGCCCTCTGGGTGAGGCGCAGACACTGCAGATTCTGATGGCAAATTTGGATTTATTTTTTTTTTTAAAAAGCTGTTCTCACACTAAGATAAGAATACATGATAGTTAGCTGTCCAGAGAGGAACACAAATAAGGGATATTTGTAAAGGATGAAGAAGGGGCAGAATTTTTATTTTTTTTTCCCTTTTTAAAGCCCAGCTATGTTTTACTGTCTCCTGTAAAGCATCAATTAGCACTGCTCTCAATCCTGGGCACACTCAAGCTCTTCACTCTTCTGACAAACTCAAAGTTCACTAAAAAATTACCAATTCTCGGTCCTTTGGAAAAGTAAAGGGATATTTGGGCCTTTTTTTTTGGACAAACCTGTACTGTGAGACTGTTGAGTCCACATTTTCATCTTTTTAACTGAGTTATATGTGTTTGTGTACAATCAACTTGTACTCAAAGACCAACGTTTAAAAGACGTAAAAATAAAAATATCAGTCTAATTCAGTATCCTGAGCACCAAACAAGTTTTCATTGAAAATTTTATTTCTGGAGATAGTAAATAATCTTATTTGAGATAATTTTTTTTCATACTCTGTTGATACCTGGCATTATTTAGACAGCAGGGTGACAACCATAAAAACCATTTTGCTTTGAAAGTTTTTTCCTTAGATTTAGATCCCAGTCATTAAAAAATAAAAACTCTCCTGAATTGTCCCTCCTTACTCTATTTGTAGCACAAAAATGCCAAAGAGCAGCAGAAGTTTTCCTTTTTATTTTTTTGCTGTTAATTCCTCTCTTGAATACAGTGATGTGCATAATTACGGTGCTTAATTATTGCCTAAAATCTTAATTCCCCCTGCCCTTTATCAGCCCAATCCTTTTGCACTTTTAGCAGGTGATTTCACGTGGTGAATTTAACATTTCATCCATGAATTGCAAACATGATGAACCACAAAGCAGCAGGGGTGTAATCCTGCTACCCCCTGAATCCATTCCAAAATTCCCACTAAATAAATCTACAAATTCCTATTTGTTAGTCAGACATGACAAATGGCAACAGGCCACGCCTAGCACAGAAGGCTGGAAAATCTCTTTTATTTGAGCATAATTCAGGGCAGAAGTAGCATAATCTTATTTTCAGAGAGCACAGCAGGAACAGATTTCTAATCCCAACTCTGCCACTGACTTGAGCAAGTTATTTAATCTCTCTCAGCTGCCACTTGGCAAATGACAGATTTTTTTTTCTTTGCCTCTTAAGTACAATGAAGATGCAGCTTTGAAATCATTAATAAAATTTAAAATCCAACAAAACAAGAAAACCAAAGGGGCACAAAAGATAAAAAAAACCAAATCAGGTGCCACTTGGCAAATGACAGATTTTTTTTTTTCTTTGCCTCTTAAGTACTGTGAAGATGCAGCTTTGAAATCATTAATAAAATTTAAAAAACCGACAAAAAAGAAAACCAAAGGGGCACAAAAGATAAAAGAAACCAAATTAGGTGCTCTGAAGGTACCATAAAATAATAGCAAAGGAAAACAACCTAAGGATATTCACAAGTGAAGCTTCCCTTCCTACTCACAGATTTTCCCAAACAGCATAAAAAACAAGATATTAGTGTTAATTTTCACATTGCCTGAAGGAAAAAACCAGAGAAATCAACCCCAAAAAATAACCTGACATTTTTTCCCTGCTGCTGCTTTGCCATTCAGGGAGGTTTGAGGCAGGAGCACTGAATCTCTTTGCATTCCTGGAAATTCCAGGCTGCTCTGGCACACATTTGCAAGGTTACCTCTAAAACCAAGATTTCCAAATGGATCTTTGCAAGTTAAAATGCACTGAGCGTGGATGGGGCTGGTTAGAAAAGAGGGAATGAGCAAGTGCTGGGGTTGGAATTCTGTTGTCCACTTTGTCTGCTTCTCTCCTCCCATTTTTTACCTCTGCACGGCCAAGGCATCAGCACACAACTCAGCCGAGAGATTATTTTTGTCATGTAAAGTATCATTTACATAATGCCTAATTAAGCACGTGACTCCAGCAGAGAATCCAGAATTGCACACAAGCTCTGTCCCCGGCACCTCCAGATCATTTAGGAAAACTTACAGTCGGTTTATTCCGTGTGGCACTGGTAAACAAACTAACGTGGGATTTAATTGCTTTGTCTTGCTTTTAGCCATATTTATCTGAAATTATTATCTACAAAGAAAAGAGATTGTAATTGAGCTCACGGAACTGCTGGTGGTTTGAAGTTGACAACTGTCACCATTATTAATCTGAATTTCACTTCAGGGGAGGAGAATGCTTGATCAAGTGTTTCTGCAAGGAAGGCAAGCTGCTTTTCTGCTGTCTCATGTTTCCTGCAGCATTGTACTCACATGCAGGGCTTTTTTTTTTTTTTTTTCCAGACTTATTTATTTATTTATTTATTGCATTCGTAGAAACCACTCTGTTTCATTCTCCCAAAGCAGGCCAGAAATCCATCTTTAAGAAACCTCTTTTTTTCCATAGTGAAACATAAAATAATCAAATCTCTGCAACACCAGCACTGAGGAACAAACAAAACAACTGAAGTACAAAAAAAAAAAATTCCTTAATCACGATTATATAATTCATACTGCCTCAGCAGTATTAGCTGGGATCATTAAAAAACCCTAAATACAAATATTAGTGTATAAAATAGCAATAACCCATCTGGCTTGCATTAGCTAAAGCAAAGTTTGGATGGTGGAGAGCTGAAAAATGATGACAGCATGAGCTATGCATTCCTGAAAGACCTATACATTTCCCAAATTCCTGCCTGATTACGACATATCTCACAGCTCCAGGAATTCCACACTCAAAACCCCTCTTCAGGTACAAAACACCACTCTGACACTGCTTCTGCAGGATAAAAATAAATAAATTTGCATATTTCAAACTGAAGATAGAAATAATGAACAAATGTCTCAGCCAGGCCAGAATTTGCTTTTAAATTCTGATTTTCACCTGAAGCTCTTTTCCCTTCCTATTCTGAGATCTACAGCAATAAAATGCTCTGAGATCTAGAAGTGAAAGTTCATTTTCTTGAAGCGAAAGAACCCATGCAGGCTGGAGGATGGGAAAGGAAGTAGGCAAAAAGAAAGATATTTTGGATATTTGCCACTGTGAATATGAATGACTTCAGTAAAGCTTGGCTATTTTGGACTGGAAATGTTTTCTCTTTTTAGGACATCATGACCATAGGCTGGAATTGCTGTGGATTAGACACGTGGGCATGAGAAATTGCTTGGGAATTGCAGAGGGGAGGAGGCCAGGCAGGGATGGGAGGATCCTGGGCCATTTACAGACCTGTGCTCGGGTAATGGCACCATCCACGTGCCGGCATTCAATATTTTATGAATAAAGCATCCACGCTCCTTTTCCAGTCCCTACAGCCAGGGAAGTGCTGCAGAGCTCAGGAGGAGTCACAGCAATAAATCCCTCGTGTGTCACCAAAGCAGCAACAGAGATCAAACGCTGGAGCCACCTTTCGTGTCCCTGCTTTGGGTGTGGGGGGGACAAATGCCAAAATGCTGAAGTCCTTTCCTTAAAGTATTAAAATACCTGGGCCACAAAAAGCAAGGAGAGGGAAAGATGAGGAAGGATGAAACACTCTTCTCCCTTTAAAGTTTGGAAGTTTAGATGAGAAAAATTAAAATGCAAGCTGAAGACATCACTGGGACAAAGCCCTCCTAGTTTACTTGTTCTGCCATCTTAAAAAACCCCCAAATGAGCCCAGTGTCCATCAGAGACATCACTGCATCCTGCTCAGGGATTCTGATCTCCACCTCAGCTCTACTGACTCCAATCTGCATCCAGTGGCACTGTTCCAGCTTCCAAAGGGACCACAACAGGACACCAACCAGCTCCTTTCCAGCTCTTTAATTAATAGTGTGCTGATGGTTTCCAATCAGGCACACCAGATAATAGAAAGCAGCTGCCACACCTTGAGTTTCAGAAAAGGTTCTGGCACAAAGTTTCTCTGGGTTTACAAACTCAGCTTCCAGGCACACCTGCAGTGTCTGTTTCCTTTCCAAATTGTTGGGGGGTTTGTGAGAAATTCGTATTTCTGTACTGAACACACAAGTGCTGACTGAAAAGTCTTGGTAGGATGTGAATGGATCTTGCCAGGTAATTATTGATTTGTGACTGGGGGTGTTCACAGCTGTTCACCAAGCTCAAAATAACTCTGCCATTTTTGCACCTGGGCTTTGCTGGCAAAGGGAGAGAGGAGGTGGCTGAATCCCAGCCCTGGACACCTGCACAGGTAAGGGCAAGAAAATACACAGGATCCTGGGCAGCACCCAGGATGTAGAAAGTCATGGAATTGGGTTGGAAGTGTCATTAAAGCTCATCTGATCCACCCCCTGCCATGGGCAGAGACCCTTCCACCATCCCAGGCTGCTCCAGCCCGGCCTTGGACATTCCCAGGGATCCAGGGGCAGCCCCAGCTGCTCTGGCCAGGAATTCCCAATATCCCAGCTAACCCTGCCCTCTGTCATTATGAATTCATTCCCCCTTGTCCTGTCATTCCATTCCTTTGCAAAAAGCCCTTCTACAGCTCTCCTGGATCCCCTTCAGGTCCTGCAAGGGACTCTGAGCCTTCTCTTCTCCAGGTGAGCACCCCCAGCTCTCCCAGCCTGGCTCCATGGCCTCCTCTGGCTCATTCCAGCAGCTCCAGGCTGTTCCTGGAGGCAGCTCTGGAGGTGAGGTGTCACCTGAGCTGAGCAGAGAGTGACAGTCACCTCTCCTGAGCTGCAGCCCTGCTCCTGTCTCAGCCCAGCCCAGCCCAGCAGCAGCTGCCTGCAATTCCCAAAATGCAGCTGCAGAGGATTTTCCCAACACCTCTGGCAGGCCTGACAGACACAGGGAGTGACCAGGAGAGCTCAGTCTGTTTCATCTAGGAATTTACACGAGAAGCCACTTCATCCTTTAGCAGGAACATCAAAAACTTGTAACAGGAGCAGAACTTCAGACACGAACAGTGCTGCAGAGCTTCTGAAAGGGAATAACACAAATCTGTATCCTGGGCAATAAATGCCACTGCAGGCTGGAGGATTTCCATCCTGCTCCTCAGTGCTTTGTAATTCAGCTTCTAAACTAAAGGCAGGCTTTTTTTTCCTCTTCCATACTTTCTCAGAACAGGCAACAGCAACTTTCTACCACTTAGAATCCTCACACAACTACTCTGCTCTATCTGAACAGAGTTACCTTTGGCAGGAATGTTTTCATCTGTGGGTGGACATCATTCTGCACACACATCCTGGTTTCAGAGAACTTTTCCCTTAGGTTTCTTCTGCAGTGAAAAGTTTTGGGTTTTAGAAGGGGAAAAAAAAAAATCCCAAATGAGACAAGCTACTTAAATGCCAGCAAAACTTCCTGTGCTGGGGAGAAAAAGGCAGAGATGAATAATCTGTCTGTAAATATCCACTCAAATTTGAAAACATGATATTATCACTCATTCCTTGACTGGGACAAATGGGAAATTCTCCCCAGCTCCATCCCAGAATCCAGGAGATGTTGAGGGTGGCCTGAGGTCTGATTTCCTGGACACAAATTTCCACAGCACCTCCTTCCAGGTCCAGAGCAGCCTCTCAATTAGCTGCTCATCAACTGCTAAACCCACGTGCATCATGTGAGGTTTCATTCTGCACTTGCTGCTGAACAGAGCAGGCTCCAAAGGAGAGCACTTCACAAAAAGCACAAATTATTTATGAGCGTGGATCCTGTGACTTCTGCACGATGAAATATTCCTAAATGATACTATGAAATACTCCTGAGAGAATTCAGACACATCCACTGCCCCTTCTCCCCAGTGCCCAAAACAGCTGTAAAAAAAAAAAATCTCCAGTTTTTAGCAGCACATTTCTGTTTGCTCTGGAGGAAAGATCAGCTTTATTTCTGCAAAATCCCCTTCCCACATGAACCCAAACTTCCATGGCAAAGTGGCACACGTTGCTCCCTGCCAAGGTTTAATGCAACATTTTACATCCAATTTTGAACAACTTCTGAAAAAAAAAACCCCAAAACAGCAACATTTATCCCAAACTTTGCACTCTGTATTTCATAGGTTGTGAAGAGCCAGCATGCCAGGAGCACACCAAACACTGTCACAGTTTGCTGCAGGAACTTCCAAGGATTGGGAGCTTCCTTGTGCTCCCCTTCCCAGCCAGAGCCAGCTCAAATTGCTGCAGCAGCCACTGCACTTGAGTTCCTCCACCCAGCTCAGCCCCAGAAAGCCTGAACTTCCAGCCAGAAGTGCAGCTTGATTGGCAGCTGATGGATTTTGCTAATTCATGCCAATGGAGCCAAGCTGCTCCATGGCTGGTGGTTGGATTCCCATTTGGAGTTTCACTCCCAGAGACGTCTCAGAGACCTGGGATCATCAATAGGTGAAATAAAATCCTGTACAACAAGCACGTGGTTTGGATTGATGATTTTTGCACAAATGGGGGGGGTGTGTAATTTGATATGTTAGATTCTACAATGGCCAGGATGTTCCAGCTTTTCTCTCTGCTCTTCCTGAAACCTGTAATTCTAAAAGCTGGCACAGCTCAAAGGAGCATTTTCACCACTTTGCACCATCTAGAACCATCATCACAATGTCCCCAAGAACTATTTAGGGTAAAGACAAGCCTATGGCTTTGGGAGAAACATAAAAATATGCATTTTTTACTGAAAACACAGCCAGAGGCTGATCAAACCACTCCACATCAGAAATGTTCCTAGAAACTGAGGAGCCTCTTTTGCAGGGAAGTGACAAGTCTGGCTACTCCTCCTCTTCCCATCTCTACTCTGAGACTCTGAAAGGTTCCTCCTCGATTTCTAAACGTAGACCTGGTGATTCTGCAGGTTCTGAGAGGTTTGTGACTGGGACAGGATGATTTCACACTGCCACAGCACAGGGCAAGTCCCAGCACTCCTCAGAGCCCTCCCTAAGGTCACCACCCATGGGGACACAGCCCAGCAATGCCAGTCACTGAGCCGGGAACACAACAGGGGAGAAGCAGCCAGAGCTGCTGGAAACTTGATTGTGATGTGGGAAAATAGGAGAAGGGCCTTCCAGTTTATAGACCATAATATTACACTTCTGAGAGAACAAGCTGGATGTCCAAAGTGTTCGTAAAACCAGTAGTAAAACTATGCTCCTGATCTTTAACAATTAAAATGGACACTCAGCAGGGCAAAAAACCAAATATTTAACTATCAGTGGGTTTTAAGAAGTTTGCATTTATTAAAAACGCCTTTAAAAAAAAAAACAACAAAAACCAAAATGCCCAACCCCCAAACTCGATGTACAGGTCTAGCAAGTATGACAGCATATTTCTGTGAACTCCCAGCTCCTGTAACCCTACCAGGCTGGTAACTCAATAGTGCCACAGACTCCTTGGTGTCCCAGGAGCCTGTGGCCCGAGGGGACAGCTCCTCAAAGAGAGCAGGATGTCCCTGCAGCCACTCGGGGCTGTGCTCCTCACCAGCTCTGGGGATTTTCCCCACTCCCAGCACAGCATCCTGCTCAACTTTTGTTCCAGCCTCTTGGGATTCAGTGCAATTCCTGAGCAGAGTCGTTCCCCAGCCCTTTGTAATCCCCCATAAACAGCTCAATCATTAACAGCATTAACAACCTGTGCACCACACAACAAACCCTTTATGGCCTCCTTTGCTGCTTGGGGCTTTTCACCTTTTCTTGCTTCTCTCCCCTGTCTCAGGGCACTCCAATTCTTCTTCCTCTTGGGGGTGGGGGAGGATTGGAGTATTTTTCAGTTAGGAGATAAAAAGAACAAAAAAAAAAAAGGCACCTCAAAGGAAGGAAGTCCCAATGCTTTTGTTGTGCTCAGATTGATATTTTGTAAATTTGGTCTGCTCTCCCATATTTATTCTGGCCTTAGATCCAAAATGGTCAGAAATAAATGTTTCTTCACAAGATGCTCCCAACCCCCTACCAATTATTAGATATCACTTACTCAAAAATAGAAACTAACATCTAAATTGGTAAATTATATCATTGATCCAAACCCTTTTATCTGTGCTGGGAAAGCTGTAGGATATAAGAATTTCATGGAAGTCTCACCATATAAAAAGTGACTATTCTGTACCATGTGTCCAAGGGCACAATTCTACATCAATATTTCTTTTCACTGTTTCAACTATGAACTTAGCAGTGGACAAGAAACCAGAGTGTTATTCCAAGTATTTCAGGTTCATTTAATGCTTTGTTGTTTATTTATTTTTTAATGCAATGTCATTTTAACTTTTGGAGGAAGGATCACGGAACTGCACCCATCTCACCCCATGGTTGAAGGCTCTCAGGGTTTCTAATATCAGCATATAAAAATAAATCTCCTCAGAGGTTCTATGCTTGCCATCACACTGGGTTTGCTCATTCTAGATCTTGCCACAAAACAAAAGTATGACCCTACTCATCCCATCAGAAAAGTGTCCATCTAATTAAAAAAATTTAGACAGTTCTGTGAGTGAGCCAGGGAAGACCATCCTCTCCAAAGGCAGCTTTCCCTTCTAGATCCAATTGTTCTGCTCCTCATTTCTCAGCCAACTGCTCAATCAGCTGCACATTGAATGTGAGATGTCTAATGAGCGTCTCCATGACTGCAGAAATGACAACTTCCCAAAACAGAACGTCTGACTCCCAAACTGCTGCAGTCTGGATAACGTTCACCTGCTGTCAGGAATATTTCTCCTTGCCCTGGCTAGGCACAGGACAAGTGCAATTCCCCCAGTGAAGTCCCATGTAGGGCTAACTTCACAAGAATTTCTCAAAGGATTTTCTCTCTCTGATTTCCCCTCCTTACCACAGCTGCTATGGAGCAGCAGCCAGGCCAATCCCCTGGAACAAGCAGCAGTGGAGGAGTGAAGGATTGTGCTCCTGATGCCTGGCTGTCTCTCACAAGTCCCAACTGGCAGGGACATGAGAGCTCTGAGAGTCTCCATGGCTCACCTGGCTCCACCTGCTCCACTCCCTGCCCACACCCCAGAGTGTTCCAGAGGCACTGCCAGCTCCAGCGAGGGGGGCACAGCCCAGGGATCCTGGATCACCACCCCAAACACCCAACCTGGGGCCAAATAACCCAGAATAATTCCATTAATCCTGCCTCTCCTTAAGAGAGGGGCCTGCTCCCAAGAAAACTTTCATGGATGCTCATGGAGGGCAGTATGGGGAAAAAACCCTTCTCTGTG
>VRYO01002782.1:30965844-30980499 GCA_009812075.1 Sialia sialis | reverse complement strand
GAGAGGAGGTGGGAAAACGTCGGGGGGGCCGCACAGGTGAGGCGGAAAGCACCCTCAGCCCTGGATGGGTGCCCCACATTTCCTCATGGGCTCTCCCAAAACCCGCCCTCAGCGTCCCCCCAGCCACTCAGGTGCCCTCCCAAGCTTTTCGGGGCCTCTCCGTTCCCTCACCATGGTGGTCACGGACTCTCCTGGCCTCGAAAAATCGATTCCCATCTTCCCCATTCCCACAGCCCTTCCCGTGCTCCCTCATGCACGCTCCCCTCCCCCACATTCCTTTTCAGAGCATTCCCAAACCTTCCTAGCCCACATAAATTCCCAATCCTCAAGACCACTCCCAAACCCTTCCTTTCTGGTCGGGAGCAGCCCTAAGTCCTCCTCAAGACCTGTAATTCCCCCTCAAATTCCCTTCAGATCGCCTTAATTCCCTCAGGCCCTCTTGAATCCCCCTCAGAACCCACTCAAAATTCTCAATCCCATCACGATTCCCCTCCCAAAGTCACTGAATCCCTTCAAGTTTCCCCTCAAACCTCTGGATCTACCTAAATCTCCAATCCTACCCCTTCAGAGCCAGAGAGATGCTGTGGTTACTGTTGTAAACTCCACATTATAAACGAGGATGGCCAGTTATTCCTGTAAAAACTTCATTGTTGTGTCCTAATTGTGTTCCCGTGTGCTTGTAGCTTTTTCCAGCTGCAGAAACATAAGGATGCTGTTTTAAACTCTGTAAAGCATCCTGAAGCCAGTGCTGTTTAGGAGATGTCTGTAAACATGGGTTTAATGTTACCAGAAACAAATTTTAAAATGCTTTCAGTGTTTTGCTTCTTTTTTCACTAGAAGAATGCACTGCTGCATCTTTATTAATTAAAGAACAGATGTTCATGACAGTCCTTGAAAATGACCAACACCTAAGTAGGATTGTTTGGAAATTTATTTAATAAAATGTTTCTCTTCTCCAAAGATGAAACCTCCTGCAATGAGCAAGCGTAAGTCGAAGGAGAGCAGTGCAGAAAGTGCTGAGAGCATTTCCCAGGTCAGTAAATCTTTATTCATTACTTTGTTTTCAACTTATGGAGCTTTTCCACCCCCTGCCATTCGTGTCATTGATATTTTTTTTTTCCCCCTATATCAGTTACAAAGATTTGGACAGATAACGGGTACAATTATTAGGGTTGTAAATGGCTTTTTTTATCTGTATTTCCTTCAGCTTCTCACCTGTTGCTTGCTTCAGGTGTTACAGTAATAAAGTGGTAAAAAACTGAAAGAATGATCTTGTTCTTTGTGGCACCAGATTTGCATAAATCTATTTTTATCCCTTTAGGGTTTTTTATCTTCCAGTTTATAGTGTGAATCAGAGCCCAGGTGACTCTTTCAGCAGCAGGACAGCAGCTGCCAAATGGATTTTTAGTTTGTTTGGCTTTTTTAAACCTTTATTCTCCTGTTTTCCCAAAGTTGCTGGTCATAAACTGCAGTGCATCTTACAGGGAATTGCTCCTGGGTCAGTGATTTCTTATATATTTGAATCTCTTCTAATTGCTTTTCTCCTTTATATAATATTTATACAATATTCTGCCTCTTGCAATTTTATTTAAGATCCCTCTAGCATTGATGACAGTTAAGATTTTTTGTATTACAGAATATTTGCAACACCACAAAAGTGCCTTTTTTAGTGTTATTTTATTGCTGTAGTTACATTATTGGTAAATCCTGGTGTTTGAAGCCCCAAATATTTTTCCTGTCCTGTGTTTGATCCCTAGGCACAAAAAATCTTACGTGAAAGATTCTGTCACCCTGGTGCTGCTGGAAAACTCTTTGGGATGGAGCAGCAGTACAGGTGAGTGAGCAGATTCAGTGATTTCTAACTGAACTGCAGTACCAAAATCATCTGCTGAAGTCAAATTTCTGCTTCTGTTCTATTGAATGATACAGCTTTAAATAACATACAGCCCAATGCTGCTAAAAATTACTTGCCTCAGATTTTAAGAGTTTTTATACAGCTGTTCCCTTCTGGTTTTGTCAGGCTCTGAGTTTTGGATTTCTTGTTTTGCATTTCTCATTCATGAAGCACTTTTCTTTTTGAGACTGAAAGATCCTTTCATGTTCCAAGACTTTGTGTAATGGCCTGGCAAAGCAAGAAGTTAAATTCTCTTGCTGTGGTACTTTGTTTTTACTTCAGATTTCTCCTGTTGGTTGGTGAGCTGTGTTAGGAGTGAATTTTGAAATTTCTGTGGCAGCATGGTGTTTGTTGGAGTAGAGAGACACATTTAAACCTGCCTTGGAGCCATCCAGATGTGGAATTTAGGGTTAGTAGGAGGGGACTTATTGGGACAGATCTTACAGATGCAGGTCAAATTCTGCAGATAACAAACAGGTATTTAAAGAGCTTGATTGAAATAATTTTTCCAAGACTGGCTTTATGTGAGTGGAATCATCTGATGTGAGCACAAATTTTCAATACAAGAGGGACAGAAGGATTTATGAAGATGGTGAGCTGCACATGCAGAACTCACAAAAGTATTTTATTGCTGTTGTGAGGAAATGTTCTCCTGTTGTGTCAGTTTTACAAAACTGTTCATAGTGGAATTCTGAAAAGCAATTTGCAGGCTGTGTTCTGCTCAGTGTTCACTGGCAGTGGATTCTCCTGGAGGGAAAACACTCCTCAGCTTGGATTTTTTCCTTCCCAAGCTGCATCAGGACTCTTGGCTGGGCTTGGCTCTCAAAGAGTGAACAAACCCACTCTGCTGGCTGCAGCTGTTCCATGTGTGTTCCCCCCTTCAGGAGCATTAGCAGGATGTCAGGATTCCATATTCCAAATTATTATTGATTGTAAGCACTTGGGAATGGGAGGTGTCAGTGGCTGCTGTCAGGACTTTAAATGTGGATCGAGGTGATGAGTCCATCTGCAGGTCATTTAAAGCAAGAAATCCATTTCTTAGAGAAAGAAATAATTATTGAAGCCTGTCCTTTTATGGCAGAGAACTTATGAATTAGTGATACTCTCAACTTGTGCATGTTTTAATATTTTAAACTATTTTAAGAGCTCTGATCACTGAGCCCTCTGTACTTTACTGGATTACATTTTGCATGCCCTGAGCGTTGGCTCTCACAGCAAGCTGAATTGGTTTGTGCTTTATTCTTTGAATTTCCTCTGGTGTTGGGGAATGTTGTCAGCTTTGAGGTTTTCAGCCTTTATTTTTGTTTTCCACACAGACATTTGCTGGAGCTGCTGAAAAGAACCACGGTGCACGGGGAGAGCAATTCCGCCCTCATCATCGGGCCCCGGGGATCCGGGAAAACCACGGTGAGAGCAGCTCCTGCAACTCTATGAGCTCCAGCAGAGCTCCTGGGAGCCTCTGCAGCTGCATCCTCAACTCTGCTGCCCGGACAGACAGAATGGTTTCAAAATTCAAAACATTCCAGGGCTTTCTGAGGGGTAATCCTGTCCAGGAACAGCGTGGAGAAATCTGTTCCCAACACGTGGCTTTGCAATTAAAATGATGAAAAGGCATCCAAAAGCTCTAAAAGTCTGAGGGGTGGGTTTCTCCCTAGCTGTGTGCATGCAGAGAATGGTCAGGAATATTTACCTGCCCTGGAGCAGGATATTGTTTGGTGCTTGTGGTTTGTAAGTTTTTTTAGGTTTTGTATTTTGAGGGAATTCCCCTCAGCTGAAGCACATCAAGGGATGACCTCTAAATTCAGTGTGTAATGCTCAGGTCTTTGATGTTTCCTTTAAATGGTGTGATGAAAATTCAGACAGAATAGAAGTTAGCAAAATCACCTGTGCAGAATGAATTGTTTCCTTTTTATGCCTCAATTGAAAGATGCTGGAGTAAAGAAAACCAGGTGTTTATTTATATATTGCACACAGGTAGGAGCTACAAATCCTCCTCTGAAAAAGCCAAAGCACATAATAACCTTTTAATTTTTAAATTTGACATTTCCACAACTTACAGGTATTTTAATACAAGTTCCTTTGGGCTTTTACAAGTAACAAGTTCTTGATGGACAGCAAATTTGAGAGTTTTATGAGCAGCAGGTGGTGTAATCATGTGCAATTTTAATTTTGTCTTCCAGAAAAAAAGAATGAGCAGAGTTTCTTTTAAGATTTAAAGCAGAGAGTTTCTTTCTACAGCATCCAAAGAAGCCATGAAACTGAATATGGCACCAACTCAGGAGCCAAATTCTCTCACATCTCAAATTCATAAAGCCTTTTGATTAAGATAAAAGCCCCAGATATTACCCCAAAAATGACTTAAATATCAGAGTTATTTTCCTTTTCCTCCCAGTTCAGCAGAATGAACAAATGTAATTGCCACAGTCATGCTGGTGAATGCAGAGTTGTCATTTTGGTATTTTAGTCTGGAAATTACTCAAACACATCCCCTAATGAAACCACACACAGTTTCCTATCATGTAATATCTGCAATCACACTTTCCTTGCTTAAAAAATTCATCTGACAGGAATTCTGTCTTCTTTCTTCCCTAGTTATTAAATCATGTCTTGAAAGACCTCAGGGAAGTGACAGAAGTGAGAGAGAACCTCTTGGAAGTGCATCTGAATGGCAAGTAAAACATCCTTGATCCAGTTCTGGGTGTGCTGAGGGAAGTTTTTACTTTGAGCAATTTAACCCAGCCTGAATTATAGACATGTTTATCTACTCCTGTCCAGTCTCACTTTTAAAAAGGTAAAAATGGAAAGGGAGAGAAACTGTTGGTGAAGTTTCCTGAGGCAGTGAAGGATGAAGAATCCTTTTCTTCCAGGCCTTCTGCAGACAAATGACAGAGTGGCCCTGAAGGAAATCACCAGGCAGCTGCAGCTGGAAAACGTGGTTGGGGACAAAGTTTTTGTGAGTAACTTCACCTGCAATGAAAAACCCTTCCTGGGGAACTGGGAATTTGTTCCACACCAGTTCCACACCAGTGCTCAGGTTCCCTTTCCTGACTGAGCACCACTATTATTATTAATAATAATAGTTAATTTATGTATTTCCATTTATTATTATTATTTTTTAAATTTACTTTGATTTTTGAGCACGGATGCACCCTCATTAATTTTTTACAAATTCATCAGCCTGTGCCTTGCAGGAGGAGAAAAAGAGAAGTTTCCTCTCTTAACAAGCCCCTCAGTGAAACAAACTTAAGTATTCCAGTGAAACTTTCTTCAGAGGGGTGGGGAATTTGGAAATGTTTTTAACATTTCAAAACTAAGAATTGGCAAGTTAACCAACCAATATATTATTATTTAATATATTGTCCACCTTTTTTGGTCTATCCAGGCCTCCTAGGGCTCTCATTTTCCATGGAATTGCTATTAAAATATTTGCTGCTGTTTCCCTTTTCCCACAGATAAACTGATTTACAGAAGTACTGAAGACTGTCCAAAGCGCTTAAAAATAAATTTCCCTCATTTTCTGTGACTCACATCCAGAGGTTAAATTGATTTTTCTGCCCCCTTTGTGATCTTTAGTTCATTATTTCTCACCTCACACCTGGACTGCTGCACAGGGGGGCAGTTTGTGGAGCAGGGTGGGCACAGCCATTCAGTGGTTTTTTTTTTTTTTCAGAAGTTTGCTCTTCCATCTGTTCAATAATTTGCCACTGAAACCCTGCATACATGGGACATTTTTGGAAAAGGCTTTTGCTGTAGCTCAACAATTGTGAGGATGACACTGCAAATCCATTCTGAAACTTTCTTCTCTGTCTAGGGCAGTTTTGCTGAAAACCTTGCCTTCCTCCTTGAAGCTCTGAGGAGAGGTAAACACTGAAAACTGCTCTGAGCCTCTGGCTCACTTGAATGAAAAGTGGAATTTTCTCTTCTACTTTACAGGTGGAATGAAGAATCTTAACCCAACAATGTGTCATTACAAAATAATTTTAAAAATTGTTAATTCTGATTACTGAATGCAGTAAATACACCTGATGTAACTGTGAAGGACTGATAATTTAATCCTATTAACAATTCTGTTTTCAAATAAGATTTTCCAATCTGTCTTCCTTATAGCCAGAAATGCTTTCCCAATTTTTCCATGTATTTCCCTTTTTGTACCTGTAGGAAAGGAGGGCTTAGTGAAAACTGAAAGAAAAATCTGCATTTTTAAAGAAAGTTGTTCAAGTTAAATGCTGAAGTTGCCCTGCTAACTCTCCAAATTCCCCTCAGGAGACCGAACCAGCAGCTGCCCCATTTTGTTTGTCCTGGATGAATTTGATTTATTTGTCCACCACAAGAATCAGACCCTGCTCTACAACCTGTTTGACATTTCCCAGTCCGCTCAGACCCCGGTGACAGTAATTGGACTCACCTGTAGGCAGGTAAGAAATTCCATTTCCTCATCCCAAGTTTTTTACCTGTTTGAAGTGACTTTTGTCTTACTTGGAATAACTTCTCCTTGCCTGGAACCTTCATTTCCTTTTCTCAATTATCTTTTTTCCTCACTTTTGAATTGGGAAGGGGGATAAAAAAATCCTAATTTGTGCTGAGAGCAAATTGAAGCTGCCCAGAGCCTTCAGTTCCACTGCTGAAAAACAAACCAACATTTCTAAGGACACACATTCAATATTAAACTGTGGAGAGGCTCCTGAATTTCTTAGTTGGGAGATGGCAAGGACAGAGTTTAAACTGTCTTTAAATCTTTTTTTTTTTTTTAAACAACAACTTCAGTATAAAATGGATTTAGGATCCCTGTTGAATTTCCTCTGATTTTCCAATGGTCAGATTGTGTGTGCACTGTAAATAATTCCTGAGGAGCACTGAAAACTTGATAAAACTGAGCCTGTTTTCACAATGAACTCTGTGCTGAAGATAGTTGGGTTGTAACAGGAAGAATAACTGATATTTTTTATCAAAGCTGGACAAATTTCTGGGAGTTAATAGAATAGTTAATTGTCGATTTAATAAATTCCAATCTTCCCTTTTGCATCAGCACTGTCCTGAGCCCAGTGTGCTCCCCACCCATTATTAAAACCCTTTATCCCATTTTGAGTGTAATTAAGGAAATGTCTCCAGAGCTGACAGCTGCTGTTTCTGAGAGGTTTTTTTGCTTTTAAGTATTTTTTGGGATTTTGAAGCTGTATTCTTTCAAAAAGCACGTGGGCTGTCAGCTGCCAGCCCTGCTGTGACCACACAACTTGTCCAGAGCCCTGATAGGCTGCAAGGTTTGATTCGGCCTTAAGCAGCTGAAACATTTCCAGAATCTGTGGAGAAATTGTGCTGGGTTTCCTAGCAACAAATGATCCCGTGTGATGTGGAGCATCACGTGGCACATCAATTAAAATCATCAGCAAAGGCCTTGCTGGAGCACTGAACTTCTGCTACAGCATTTCAAACCTGAGAATTCAAGAATTCTTGCTTTTTTCAGTGATTTGCCTGTGCTGTAAGAAAGAAAACACCAAATTCATCTGATTTTTTTCTTTTTGTTTTTTTTTTCATCAAGGATATCCTGGAGCTCTTGGAGAAGAGAGTGAAGTCAAGATTCTCCCACAGACAGATCTATTTGATGAATTCCTTTGATTTTAAACAGTACATTAGGATATTTAAGAAACAGCTTTCTCTTCCTGCTGAATTTCCCGATGAGACTTTTGCACAAAAATGGAATAATAATGTCCAGGTATTTAAAGCATTTTATACTTGATTTTAGGGGAAAAAAAATCCAAAGTGAGAGCAGTGTGAAGCAGGTTCACTTTATGCACATATCCTTTACCAGTAAAAGTGTAAAGATTGGCATTTCCTCTCACTGGCTGAGTGTGCTATGGAAAAAATTAAATTATTATAGAGAATCTTTGCTTGTTGCAGTCTGGAGGTAAAATAATCACAGGAAAAACCATGAAAATTGTCAAGTGTGAGGTGAGCTCTTCCAAATAATTATTTACCTGTTATTGTTCCAGGTGAGTATGAAATGATGAACAGTATGAGATGTTTAAAGATGATTTTAATGTTTCTTGCAGCACCTGTCAGAGGACAAAGCCGTGCAGGACGTGCTGCAGAAACTCTTCCACCACAGCAAGGAGCTGCGCTTGCTGCACTCGTTCCTGGTGTGTATTTGGGAGTTTGCAGGGATTCCTGAGCAGCCCTGCTGCTTTTCAGGCCGTTTAGCTGAGCTTTGCCTCACACATTTTACTGAACTCCTGTTCAGGGACTGGGGGTGACTCCAGTTTGTGAGGATGCACTGTTCAATTCAGATGGGCTGAGCTTCTCCTCTTTAACTTTCCCCATTTAGAAAACAAAGCTGCAGGTCAAACCTTTTGAAATGATTATTGTTGGTTTCTGGTGAATCCTGACATTTGCTCATACTGAAACCCGTTTTTTTTCTACTCCAACTTCCTCCCATCACCACACAGCTCTCCTGGAGGGTCTTTTTGAAATTTAAGCTGCCTACCTAATTCTTGCTTTTGAGCACAGCTCATTAAACACACTGGCACTTTTACAGAGGATAAATAACACTTATTTAACCATCTTCAAATCTCCCTGTGCTCGTGTGAGTGTGAACAGCCCCCTGACTGCAGCTGCCCCAGAGCTCACAGGGAATGGCTCCACTGGCAGAGGGCAGGGCTGGATATTGGGAATTCCCAGAGCAGCTGGGGCTGCCCCTGGATGCCTGGAAGTGCCCAAGGCCAGGCTGGCCAGAGCTTGGAGCACTCTGGGACAAACAGAAGAGCTGTAAATCATTCCTGCAGCAGCCTCTGAGGGGCTGACCCATTGACATGGACATAAACAGGTTCAGGAGCATTTACCTCCTGCAGTCAGGAGCCTTGGCAAGTTTCAAGTCTGGAAGAGTTTCTTGGTGAAAGAAAATTTAAGTTGCAGCTGTTTGCAAGTAAGAACCTGCTGCAAGTGGGGAGTTTATCTGTTCATGTTCCAGTGTGTGACGGAGCAGTGTCAGGAGCTGTGTGGGGCTGCAGTGGGGTGATCTCTCTCTCTCTCTCTCTGTTGCAGATGCTCGCTGTCAGTGCAGTGACTGTTCACCACCCCCTGCTCACAGCTGCAGACCTGCAGGAGGCCAGCAGGCAGCACAGCTCCGACTCCAAGGCAAACATTGTCCATGGTAAAGCTGCTCTTCTCCCCAGAGCTGCTCCTGCAGGGCCCTGCCCGCAATCCTCCTGTGTGGGGACGAGCCACGGAGCCTGCTCTGAGCTCACCAGTGCCAACTTAGATACTTGCAGTTCCTGCTTTTTGGTGGGAACAGCCCATTCCTTCGAATAAATACACAGCAAGCAAGTTTTCTCTTACCCAGGTCAGGAATTTCTTTGCATAATAACGATACAGAACACCAGTGGGTGGGGCCCAGAGCAGATAGAAATAGAGGAATGCACCGAGGGGGTGAAGTGCCTGTTTTTGTGATGTGCTCAGGGATTCTTGTGTTTCCCTGCAGGTTTGTCTGTGCTGGAAATCTGCCTCATCATAGCCATGAAACACCTGAATGAGGTCTATGATGGAGAACCATTCAACTTCCAGATGGTTTACAACGGTGAGAGCACTGCCAGGCCTCTCCAAACCCCACAGCACTCACTGCCTTCTGACTGCCCCTTTTCTCTTCCTCCTCCTGCTACAGAATTCCAGAAGTTCATCCAGAGGAAGGCACATTCCATGTACAACTTCGAGAAGCCGGTTGTCATGAAGGTGAGCTGCAAAAGATTTAATTTTTAGCGGCAGAGCACAGATTGGGGAGGGAGCACTGGAACTCCTAGAAGACACTGGGGTGCTGTGGGGCAGGAATCTGCTCCCTGCACTGCAGTGCCCTGTCCCTGGGCAGCACTGCTGAAGCTGCACTCCCCTGTCCCTGCCTGCAGGCCTTTGAGCACCTGCTGCAGCTGGAGCTGGTGCAGCCGCTGGAGCGGCCGTCGGCGCGGGCGCAGCGCGAGTTCCTGCTGCTGAGGCTGCTGCTGGACAGCAGGCAGATCATGGATGCCCTGCAGCTCTACCCCAACTGCCCCACGGACGTGAAGCAGTGGGCAGCCTCCTCCCTCAGCTGGCTCTGAGCTGCACCCAGGGAGTGCTCAGGTATCGCTGCTGGGAAGCTTTCCTTGCTGATCCAGTTGGGATTTTCTAGAACGGGACTGTGCCTCGCTCCCAGCCTCAGGTGCTTTGGTTCAGTCAGCGCCAGCTCCTGTTGTCACACTGTTCCCACTTGGAGAAATCCAGGCTCTGCAGTTTGTCCCTGGTTCAGGCCACGCTGCCCTCCTGCCTCCCTTCTGCAGCTCACACTGCACCTTTCCATCTCAAAGCTGGCTTGGCGTGGAAAATGCACCCAATTAAATCTTGAACTACAACCAAATTTACTCCAGGACCTGTTTAATCCAACAGGATTGTGTGCCAAGTACAGGGTAACATCTTTCCACACCCAATTTTTGTAGCAAAACTTGAGAGTTTGGCACCAGAACTGTAGGACCATCCCCATTAATTACAAATAAAGTTTTCAAAGAATCATTTGCAAGTCAGAGTAGTCACATTTTTTATTTTCCCGCTGGGGAAGAGGGCAGAGTATACATTTGTATTTGTACAATATTTAACAATCACTTTATTGAGGGCGAGGGGGGGGTTGGTTGGTTTGTTTTTTTTTTTGGCACTTGCAGAAAAAGCAGCAAGTGCCTTTTGACAGTAGTACAACAACCTGTGCCCAAAACACTGACAAATACAAAGAGGAAAGTCAAAGGAATCGCTCACCAAACTCGAGAGGTAACGAAGAGATGGACTGGAAAAAACAAAGAGGAGGGAGAAAGCAAAGCGAAGTCCTGCTGGTTGAGTTTCTGAGGTAACAGATGTTCCATCAAGGATGCTACGGGAGTCCTTTTGCCCAGGGGTGTGTATTGCAGCTCCCTGTGTTTTGTACCAACAGAAATGTCTTCAGAGAGGTTAAAAAAGCTGGAGAAGGGGAGAGGGGCGACCTGACTGATTGTGTGGATGCTGATGGGAGCAGGACAAGTGGCAGCACTGAGGTGTGACAGCTCCACCCCTCTGGGTCCAGGTTGGGCAGCACTGGGTCACCCCCTCCAGCAGCTCAGGAACTTGTCACCCTCACATAAAAATCCCAGTGGCTGAGGCCAGGCAGGAAGGGACAAAGGGCAGGAATTGACTCCCAGAGCCCTGGGGCACAGCTGGAGATGGTCCTGACCCGATCCAGGGACGCTACATGATGCTGGCAAATCCCAGCAAGCTGGGACTGGACAGGAACTGAGCAGGGATATCCCAAAGGCAGGAGCCAGCCCCGAGGGTCACACAGCAGGAACTTGGACACAGCTTCCATTTTGGAATCAGATTTCCAACAGCAGGGAGCTAAACCGGCCCGGAGTGAAACCGGCCCAGAGTTAAACCGGCCTGAAGTGAAACCAGCCCAGAGTGAAACCGGCCCAGAGTGAAACCGGCCCCTGGCTCTGCTCTGACAGGGAAATGTCAAAAGCCCAGAGGTGTCCGTGGAGAATGGGGCTGGGATTTGTTCAGAACTCCAGTCCTGTCCTGCTCTGTGTGAAGTTTAACTCAAAGTGGAGCAAAACTGGAAGCCAAAGGGAAGTGTCCAGCCACGAGGACCCCACAATGTGGATTTCTTTCCCTGGGATTGGGATCCCACAGTGCCACAGCCCTGGCTGGAACATGAGCCCTTCCTCCCACTCTGCTTTATCCATCATCACCCCTCCTGCTGCCAGGGCTGCAGTTCCAGGTGCAGGTCCCATCCAGCTGCTGTTCCCAGACACAGGGTGTGGGCACAGGAGACAAGGACACAGCACACAGGGGCACCGTGCTCCGGGGGGTTACAGCGTTTGTTTCCCTTGGAATTTGGGGTGAAGGATCCAATCAATGCAGGGGGACAGGAGGTGGCAGAAGCTACCAGTCACTGTAATTCCAGCATGAGGATTGACATCCTGAAGCCATTTTCCTGTTTTTCCTCGTTTTTGGTGAGTCTGAATTGATTACCTCAGAATGGTCGTTGCACGCTGTGAGCAGAACTAGGTTATCCCTGAAATTTGTAAGGTTTAGGATGTGGCTGGAACTCTGTGTGTGACTCCCCCCCCGATGGCACCGAGCTTGGAGTGGAGGGGAAGCTGCAAATGTGCAAGCAGAGGGTGAGGAATGGGGGAACTGAGCTTCCTGAGGTGATCCTGAACCAGTGACACAGCCCCCACTGCCTGGCGGGACAGGGAACACGCGGCGACCTCGGCACAAACATAAATAGGAAAAAAAAACCCAACAAGAATTCAGAGCTTTCCAGTGTCACAGCTCAGAGAAAATAATAAAAAAAAAGGAAAATAAAAAGTCATGCTTAAGGTTTCAAATATTCCTCAGACACAGCAAACCTAAATAGTATTCAGTTAAATAAATGGATGAGATACTCTGGGAAACTAAAAGAGGAAGGAAATTTTCTTTCAATAAACAGCACTTTTTCTTTTTTTTATACACAACAAGCGAGTACAAGAAAAGGCTAAAAACACGGCTCTAGGAATGGCCACTTGCTGGGGGCACGAAGCTTTCCCCTTCTTAAATAACACAGGGAGTTGGGAATACATCATTTACAAAACACGGAGCGGTTTATTATTCCAATTAGTGTTGTCAATCATAATTTAGGAGGTGGAACTGAGGTATACCTGGTTGAGGGAGGTTAAGTAATACTTGGAAGCCTCTTTGCTCTATCCCATTGATTACTCTTGTTTCTGTACACGGAACAGCAGCACACGGAACATTCACAAGCTGTGTCGTAGTCGCATTACAATAGTCATTTTATAAACAACAACGAATGCAATAAAAACAAGTTACCCTTTTGTTGGTTTTTTTTTTTTAAATCTGAAATGAAATGTTTTTGATTTAAAAAAAATAACAGTAGTTCATTTAAAGGAATTAGTCTCTTCTGACAGGGATTAAGAAATCGGATGTCAGTGTTTAAAATGCTCCTTTAGCCTGTTCGGGTTCGGATTCTTCATGGCAGGTTCCTTATGGTGCCTGAGGGCTTCTCAGTCACGTCCTTCAGGTGTAAGCAGGGAATGCAGAAAGTCTCATGGATCCACGTGGAGGAGGAGGAGGGAAAACAAAGGATAAGCACCCCTTGGTGACTGCAGAGAGACTTACCAGCCGTCCTTGCCACCCGGAACGGCGCTGACGCCAGCAGTCCGTGCGCTGTAGCAGCTCCAGTGAAGAGTCCTGTGGTCACTTCCATGACCAGTGCAACTATCATAGACTGGATTCTTTGGGAGGAAAGTCAACGTTTGTCACCATTGTGACCACAGTCACGATGTCCTCTGTTGTTATAATGTTAGTGAGTTTTTGCATCTGGATGATCCTCTCCTCCACGCAGCCCGCCGACAGCCGCGCCTCGGCGTCGTGATCCCAGCACTCCTCGATGGTCTCGCACAGCATGGCCATGCCCTGGGGAGAGAGGCAGGGAACCGTCACACACCCATGGGGGGATCCAGAACATTCCCCTGCCTTCCCTGAATGCCTCGAGACCCGGGCAGGGGACACAATGCCCAAAACCCCTGTGGCTTCAATCTCAGTCCCACTGCTGTATGAAGAATCAAAACTTATAGAAAATAAGTAGAGTGTAAATTGGACTATTAGAAAGTAGAAAAGTGAATTTTTAAAATTGTTTCTAGTAAGGGTCTGAGGACAAGATGGAGGATTTTGGGTGTGGTATGTCTTTCTTTCTCCTTCTTCAAGGTGTCCATCTTTTGGGTTGGGATGGCACTGTTGGATTGGCTTGGGAGAAAGCTGGACAGGGCAATGGAGGTGTCGTGTTGGAGAGTGATTGTAAATGTGGTTTGTGGTATAAAAGGTAAGACCTGTGTGCCTTGGGCTGACCTGCTGAATGGACCTCAGCTGGTCAGCACAGAAATTCCTGAGATAAGGAACAATAAACAAATCTTAGAAACCTCAGGAAACAACTCCAGCGTCTTTCTTTGCTTGAAAGCACAGACTTTGGAACCATCACCCAATGTGCAGTTGTGATCTCAGGCCATAAAAACAGAGACACCTCCGTTCCCAGCCCTCCCAGGGGCACAAGGGGACACAACTGTGGCATCTTAAGGGACACCTGGCACATGGAAACCTTTGGAGTGTCCCCTGGGGGCTCAGCTCCGCTTTGTTCTGCACAAAAACTGTTCACAACAGGGGCCAAATCCTGCCCTGCATGCTGGAGCCTCACTGAGTTTTAAAAAGGTGAATTCCTCAGCATCAAATGGGACTTCATTGCAAAGTTACCCAGCATCTCTTCTTCCACCAGAAAACATAAAAGCATCACTCACTCTCACTCACTCACTTTAAGATGAGGAACATTTGCAGCCACTGGAATTATGAAATCCCTCCCAAGCCCCAGAGCGATGGACACAACACACGGACAGAACAAATTCTTGCAGCAGAGGGCTGGGTGACACTCACAGAATGTTTCTGCCAACACTCCCTCAGGACAGGCCTCTTCTTTTTGTGCACCACCACCTCCTGCATGTCCTCCAGGGAGGGGTGCTGCCCAATCTCCTCCTCGAAGGGCAGCATGTACTCATCCACGGGGCCTGCAGAGAGAGCACAGTTAAACCAGATCCCTGCAGAGGGGAGACAGGATTGCAGTGCTGGGAAGGGAAGGAAAATCAGAAACCCAGCCTGGTTTGGCTTGGAAGGGATTTACAGCCAGCCCAGTGCCACCCTGCCATAGCTGGGACATCTCTCACTATCCCAGGACTGTC
>VRYO01002782.1:30951705-30964844 GCA_009812075.1 Sialia sialis | reverse complement strand
CCATGGTCTGGGCGATGTGGCACAGCTCGTTCCACGACACCACGTTGGCTTTCAGGAAATCTGTCAGGGACCCCTGCAGCACAACACACACAACCCAGCTCAGCCTCGCTCATCCTGGGAAGACTGCAATTCCTGCCAGTCACGTCTGTGGGAGCTCTGACTGTCCTTCCTTATGGAACAAGTGCAGTTTCAGAGCGAGACACTCTGAATACAACACCACAGTATCAGAGAGAAACACACACTCTGAACAAACCTAGACATCAAAACTATCCAACATAAAACTGAACATAAAGCTAATTAATTGTGTTAGTGCTTCTTCCTTTTGCTGTCATAATAGAATTGATCTGTGTCACTTCATTTTTACGAGTGAACCAAAAATAACCCCCCAAAATTCTCTGCAAGATGGGAGTTTATGTATTTTAGGCACTTTTAGATTGGGGATATTAAAAAAGACATACTCTAAGAAGCTAAAAAAGGTAGAATTCATTTTTGTTCGCTCCCTAAAACAACTCCATCAGCAAACCCAGATGCCAACATCCTCAGCTGTCTGAAAACGAGCAGCAGTGAATTTCACTGGTGGAAAGTGAGCAGCAAAGTGAAAACCGCTTTCAATTCTCATCCTTTACCGTCTCAAGTGCTCACGTGTGACCCTTCCCTGGGGCTGCTCTCCCCCTGGCTCAGCCAGCAGAGCCCCAGGCAGTGCAGGACAGCCTCACCTTCTCGTGGAAGGCGGTGATGAGCCACAGGTCCACATCGATGCTGGAGCCGCGCTTCTCGGCGCCGATGAACTGCAGGATGTTGTCGTGCTTCATCCCAGGCAGGCTGTAAATCTCATATTCGTTCTGCCACGACTGCTTGTCCTGCAAGCACAGCCCCAAATCACCCACCAAAACATGGCAGCATCCCCCAGTGCTTGGGAAGGTTTGTTAAAAATATTTCTTGTGCAAGAAGAACGTGCAGTGTTTATTCTGCAAGGCTGTGAGGGAATAAATTCCTGCACCTTGAGTAGCAGGGGGTGCTTTAATCAGTGTAAATCCATCCCAGCATCACTCTGTGCTCTCTAAATTCCTCAGCACGTTTAATGCAAGCCACGGCTGGCTGAGGGCACTCGCCGGGCAATGAGTGTTATGGCACTTAATTGAGGCACAGTTAATTGGAACAATCACTTCAGGCTTTGCATTTCAGGACATTCCTTCTAAGAACAATTTAATTTGATTATTCACTGGTCAAGAGGTGGGTGAGAGCTGCTTAAAACTACGGATGCTGAATAATTTTAGGACCAGAAAGCCACATTTCACAGGGTTTATGTTTCAGTAGTGTGTTTACTGAAGTAAAATAATAATTTTAACTCATTAAAACTCTTCCTGACTCTTTTCCACTTCAAGGCCATTTCCACTTGGATTTACAGAATTACTGGGCCAAGAAAAGCTTCTTTAATGTGAGGCACAACCCAGAGTTCTGCTCACCTGGATGGGGAATATTTTGACTGCAACGTATTCGTTGAGCAGCTGAGCTTTCCACACACACCCAAACCTCCCCCTGGCTTTGATCTCCAGGAGCTGCAGAGGCTTCAGACCCATCAAGGGAGACGGTGGGGGAGGCCCAGGATCCTGCAATCAGGACAGACCACTCATTAATGCTGTTTTTAATGACATTAATTCACACCATCCCTGCCGGCTACAGATAAAGACTGCAAATGGGGACAGAGCCTGGGATCACCCAGCCAAACCCCACAGAGGCAATTCCCAAACACCCAGGCACAAACCCCAGGCAAATCCCTCTCCAGAGGATGGGAAATGGGATTGTGAGAGGTGCTCAGGAGGGATGAGCCACAGGGATGGGGAACACCTGGATAAACAGCTGGGACAGCACAGCAGGGACCAGGGAATGACATGATCGGGAGGGAAAGCACAGCAGAAATCAGGGAAAAATGTAATCAGGTGGGAAAGCACAGCAGAAAATAGGGACTAATGTAATCAGGTGGGAAAGCACAGCAGAAGTGAAGGAATATTGGAATCAGCTGGGAAAGCACATCAGAAAATAGGGACTAATGGAATCAGGTGGGAAAGCACAGCAGAAATTAAGGAATAAATGTGACCAGGTGGGAAAGCACAGCAGAAATTAGGGAGTAATTAAATCAGGTGGGAAAGCACAGCAGAAAATAGGGAGTAATTGGATCAGGTGGGAAAGCACAGCAGAAGTTAAGGAATAATGGAATCAGGTGGGAAAGCACAATAAAAGTGAAGGAATAACATGATCAGGAGGGAAAGCACAGCAGAAATTAGGGAGTAATGGAATCAGGTGGGAAAGCACAGTAGAAGTTAAGGAATAACATGATCAGGAGGGAAAGCACAGCAGAAATTAGGGAATAACATGATCAGGAGGGAGGAAAAGCATAGCAGAAATTAGAGAGCAATGGAATCAGCTGGGAAAGCACAGCAGAAATTAAGAAGTAAATGTGACCAGGTGGGAAAACACATCAGAAATTAGGGAGTAATTAAATCAGGTGGGAAAGCACATCAGAAATTAAGGAATAACATGATCAGGTGGGAAAACACGGCAGAAATTAGGGAATAGTCTAATCAGGTGGGAAAGCAAGGTAGAAATTAAGGAATAACATGCTCAGGAGGGAAAGCACAGCAGAAATTAAGAAATAATTGAATCAGGTGGGAGAACACAGCAGAAATTAAGGAATAAATGTGACCAGGTGGGAAAGTACAGCAGAAATTAAGGATTAGTCTCATCAGGTGGGAAAGAAGCTCAGCAAAAAGGAAGGAATATTGTAACGAGGTGGGAAAGCAGAGCAGAAATGAAGGAACAAAGATAATCAAGCTTTACTTGTTAGACTTTTAAGAGCTGGAATTGCAATGAGCCCCTGGATGCACTGGAGGTTTCTGCGTTTGCCTGAGCCCTGCAGCTGCTCAGCTGCCCTGCTCCCAGCTGTGCCAGTGAGATCCTGAAATGCCAGCACGCAGGAAGGAGCTGGAATGGCACTGCAGAGGTGATGTGCTCCTGTCCTGCAGGGTTTGAGACAGAGCTCCCCCAGGGCAGGATCACATCCCCATCTCTCCATCCCCACACCCCACCCTGCAGCCACTCCCCTTCCTGGAAACAGGAACAGCAGCTCATTGCACAGCCTGCATTTTCTGTTTTGCTGCCTCACATCACCTGAACACAACAAGCAGATTCTCGATTTTATTGCCAAATCTCTGCTTCCTTCTGGTCTGGTCCTTTCCCTCCAGGTGGGATTAGTTTGCCCCTCTATAAAAACCCCAACAACACACCCCAAAGTTTTCTAAAAACCTCCAAAACACCTCTTTTTTTCCCTCTATTTTCCCCAAAGAGTCTGTGTGAAGCTGTTTTCAAGAGAATGAAAACTGCAAGGGAGAGGAGAGCACTCCATATTTGAGCACTTCCATCCAAACCATGAAATCCTGTGCAGGTTAAAGCCACATTTTGTGACAAACTGTGGGGTTAGGAACCCTTAACTGAGTGCTGAGAACACAAGTCCTGAGTAGCTTCAGTGCAGGAATAAACATCCACTCTCTGCTTTCTCATACAACAACAAAGAAATTTAAAAAGAACGAGTCTCAGGGAAAGATTCAGAGCAGAGTAACCTCATTGCACAAATTAATAACTAGAACAAGGAGAAATAGCATTTGAAATTCAAATTAGAGACATGCTGCAGCTCTGTCCCCAAAAAGGAGGAAATCCTTTTGTCACTGTGACAGTGACAGGCGCTGGAAGTTGTGACATCAACATTTGCAGCACAGAAAAGCAATTTTGAGAGTGAAGATTTCCCTGCCTTGGTGCCTTTCATTCCATGCCAGAGCCCTCTTGGAATACTCCAGGCACCAGGGAGAGCAGTGCCCTCAATTTGTAAAATGCAAACTGTACTAAATAAATATTTGTAAATCCACTTTGTTGTTGTTAGAAGAGGAAGTGGGAACAAGATGCTCAAATTTATCCCCCAAAGCCAACCCTGATTTAATGAAGTGTTTGAGTTCAGAACCTCCTGCCTGCTCTGAAGCAGAGGAATTTGTGGGAAATAACCCCAAATCCCCCTTTGTTTTGGTGGTTTGAATTCCCCTTCCTTTCCCCACCCTCCTCCCAATAAACTGCTGGGATTTGGAAGCACTTGCTGCCTGAATTCTTCCCCAGCCATCAGGAAAATCAAAAACCTCCAAGATTTGCTGAAGCCAATATCTGTGCCAAGAGCTGGAAGTGAAACCTGGTGCTTTCCTAATTCCCCATCAGACCAAATTCCCTAATTCCCAGAAATCCCTGGCTCCCCACACCGCACTCCCAGCACCTGCCAGGGCCTCTCCAAGTGGGAAGCAGAATTCCCGCTGTTAACACAGCTGGAAAGAAAAGTTTCCCTCTTTTTTTCCCCCGATTTTTCCTAAAAACCTTGGTTAAAAATCTAACTCCGAACTCTGCAGCTCCAGGGATGATTTTTACATTCCCTGATGATATTTCCAACTCACTCTCCTCCAAGGAAAATTGTTTCAAGTTCCAGAGGCCCCATTATTCCTGTGTGGCTTTGGGGTTGCAGGGATGAGGCAGGGGGATAAATTTGGCTCCCAGATTTCCCAGCTGTCCAAAAATCCAGGGCCCAATTCCCTTTTCCTGCCCCTTCCCTCATGAGTCACAGGGGGAAAATATTCCTTGAGGAATGGGGCTGCTTAAATGTCCTCAAAAATGGGTCCTGAGATCAGAGAGCAGCTCTGCAATTGTGGAACTCAAATCCATCAGAAGCAGGGCAGGACCTGCATCCCTGCCTGGGACAAGGAAGACAAACATGGAATGGAGATCCAAGCAACTCTGGGAACTCTTCATGGAGGCACAGGCAGGAAAATATTGAAATGTTTAAATTTTTAATACATTTAACCCATTGGATTTTATTCTAAACTGCATTTCCAAGGTATTTCAGGCATTAATTAGAGAACTTAAAGATGAAAACAGCACAAAAACTGAGCATTGTTATTACACCTCAAATTCTGATGTTTTCAATATTCCATTGAGAAGCTGAGCAGGAATGACCCAATTTGTGAATTAAGGGGTCCCGGTGACTTGGAGTTTAATACAAATAAAAATAACTCCTGATCAGTGGGGAAAATGAAGAGATGAGTGGTGAAGGAGTATTTTTATTTTCTCCAGATCCATTTTTGAGCTGGTGCACCACTCCAAACCCCAGCATCAGCAGCTCCAAGGGATTTTGCAGAGCTGGGAGATGGGAATGGAGACCCCCAGGCCGTGTCCCTGTGCTCCAGGATCAATCCCAAACTGCACATCCTGACCCCAGCACTCTCAGGAACTCCAGGGAATTTTAGGAGAGCCACAACCACAGGCTAAAGCTGCATTTTGAAACCACACATGTTGACAGACGGCTTGTCCAAAATACTGAGGAATCCCAATTCAGAGCAAACAACGTCTCCCACATCCCCAGAAAGCCCCAGAGCCAGGAACAAACATCCTCTTACCTCAATCATTATATGAAACGCGTGCTTGCAGAGAAGGAAAAAACACAGGCAAGAGAAATTACTATTTACACCAGGAATGGGATGTAAAAACAGCTTAGAGGAGATAAAGTCAATCATTTGTGAGTTAATGACAGGAATATCCACGGGGACAGCAAAACTTTCCCACAGCAGAAACACATCATTTAGAACAACAATCAAAGAGACCCAGCGCTGTTAGTAAAGGAAAATGGGGAAAGCAGGATTACGATATAGAAAATTGACTGGATTATTTTCTAATGACATCGAGAAACATCCATTGTTGCGTACAGAGCCGTGTTAGCACAACCAGAGCAGAAACCCGTGGAACTCCCGAAGGTGAAACTGCAAAGGCTGCGATGAGAATCCTTCCCTGCAGTGCTCCCGCTGCCCGCCAGGGGGCAGCGCAGCACCAGGAAACCGCAATTCCCGTTCCCAATTCCCGTTCCCAGTTCCAGTTCCAATTCCAGTTCCAATTCCCAATTCCAATTCCCAATTCCAGTTCCAGTTCCAATTCCAATTCCAGTTCCAATTCCAGTTCCAGTTCAAATTCCCAATTCAATTCCCAATTCCAGTTCCAATTCCAATTCCAGTTCCCAACTGCCAATTCCAATTTCCAACTGCCAACTGCCAATACCTAATTTCAGTTCCAATTCCCAATTCTAATTCTCAATTGCCAATTCCAATTACCCATTGCCAATTCCAATTCCCAATTGCCAATTCCAGTTCCAATTCCAGTTCCAATTCCAATTCCCAATTCCAACTGCCCATTGCCAATTTCCAATCCCAATAGCCAACTGCCAAGTGCCAATATCCCAATAGCCAATTCCAATAGCCAATTCCAATTCCCAATTCCCATTGCCAATTTCCAATTGCCAATTTCCAATTGCCAACCGCCAGTTCTAATTCCCAATTTCAATTCCCATTCCCAATTCCAGTTCCAATTCCCAATTCCCACTGCCAACTCCCAATTCCCATTCCCAACTGCCAGTGGCCTGGAATGGAACCTGATCAATAACAGCACTGTGGATCTGGGCTGCATCACCCAACCTGATCACTACACCCAGAGAGAGAGGGGACACTCCAACACTCTGCACCCAGCAGAGCTGACAGAGAGAAACCACAGTGCTGAAGATTCCTTCAAACAATCCCAGACTGTGGAATGAAATCCAGGCTGAAGTCACACTTTGGACTGGGAGGTTGTGGCACAGCATTCCCAGACAATCCTGGATCTCTGGGAGCGTCCAAGGCCAGGCTGGATGAGCCCTGGAGCAGCCTGGGATGTGTTTTAATTCCCAGGATTCTTTCACCTGAGCCATCTCTTGTCCTTTACACCTGGATTTGATGGATGTTGGAACAGGGAATTCAAGCCCCTGTCTCCAGCTGCCATCCCTTTCTCCCTCCCTGTCTTCTCCAGAGCATTTCCCTGTGCCTGCAGAGTGCCCAGCACACACCTCCCTTTCTCCAAATAATTAATGCCAATAGTTAATCCAGGAGGATTCACTGGAGAATGGAGCTCTGAACCTGTGACAGAACCTGGAGCACTGGGATCCACCAGAATCTCCTCCACCATCAGTCAGGGCAGCTCCAGAGCAAAGCAAAACCCACCCCAGGGGGCTGAAAAATCTCTTTTTCCCCAGATCTACTCATCATTAAAGTTCTCCAGCTCCAGAGAAGTGTGGAAATTGCTCAGCAATAAGCAGAAATATGTATGAATTCCACCTTTGTGCTCTGACCATAATGAGGAGCTGCACAAATGAAGCTCTGAGAAATGAGCCCTCTCCCAAACCTCTCACTCCTCCCTGGAGGGATCCCAAACCCTGACAAATTCCACACACAAACTTTACAAAGATGTGTTTGTGCTCATTAACACCTCTGGATTAGAAACCCATGTCCTCCCCTCCAGCCCACACAGCAGCACCTCAGGCTCCCAGCAGAAATCCAGGAGGCAGCAGTTTTAGGGTACCAGGCTACAAAAGAAATGCCAAGCTGAGATTTTTGTCAGGAAAATAAAAACTAGGAGCAGTTAACCCCCCTCAGAACCTCTGTCACCCCCACAAATGCACACAAACTCACCCACTGCTGTCTCTGCTGCCTGAAAACCAACTCCAAAGGGTCTGCTGCAATATTTGTGAACAATCAGACCAAGAAAACCCTAAGCAGTGTGGGCTTTCCCCAAAATCTGGGCTACCCACAGCCACTTTCTGATCTGTGAAAGCTGCACTTGGCTTTTGGGTGTTTTCACATTAATTCTTCCCTCTGTTAGAGATTTAAACTTGTACCAGCCCATGGATTCTGTTAGGAAAAAAAAAAACTGATCCAGTTTCAAGCTCCTCAGCACCCCTGATTTGCAGGAACTTCCCAATCTCTTTTCCCATTTCCTATAAGCACCTGGCTTCTCCCTGTGTGTGTTTTTCAAGGAGCCATTAATCTTCCCATGTTTGGATTCAACCTTTGAAAAAAAAAAAAACACCTCTCCCTTGCATTTTGCCAGTGTTGAAATGTTTCTATTAAAATATCTGTAGCAACAAGAAGGAATATGTGGCTTTTGGAGGGCCAGAATGGGAAAAACATGAACACTTGATTTAATTCCTCATTTTTCAGCAGGAAACTGGTATTTTCCCAGGGTGCAAAGATCACCCCACAAAATGTGAAGTGCATCAGTTAGATTCAGGAATTGCTGTGCTCAGAAAGTAAAACCCTGATGCATCTTTGACCCCAGAGAGTTTGACTATTTCAGAAGAAATCTGAAGAAGTGAATCTGCAAAGCCTCTCAGCACAATTATTATATCCAAACTGACCCAAATAAAAAAAAAAAATACAAAAAAGCAGCGTGATGCAGTAAAATCCTGCCAAGCTGGGCAGCCAGGGCAGTACAAGAGGTGAGTGATTCCCTGCTGCAATCCCAAACCTGAGTGGGATTGGTGGCAGCGACACCCAGCAGCTGCCAGGGTGGGAATGTGAATTTCAGAGCTCAAGGCGTGCCAGCAAAGTTCCCTGCCATCCTCACTCGGGTTTTATTTGGGGAGAAATCTGAATTACACCTAATTGCAGAGCCAGGGAAAATGAACCAGGCACCAGCACCTCTTCCTGCACATCCAAATATTTAAAACAGCAATCTGATTCTTTTGATGAATTTTATCAGTTGATGGATTTCTGTTTGCCAAATCAAACAGAAGTAAGTGACAGAACAGTTCCTAAGTGTTTTCCATGCACAGATGTATTGAGCAAACATGGAGCTGTCAATAACTCACAGCAATGACAGATTTGATGGAATTTCACTTGCACTGGATAGTTCCCCACACAATACTAATTGTCCTTTAGTCTCCTTACAGGTTCAGACATTTCTTGCTTTTTTTCCCTTTTAAATATTCCAAACCATTTCTTTCCCCTTTGCTCTTTAATCTCTTACTTATCACTTCTTTGTAATTCTTACACCATTTCTCATTCTTCAGTGTTTCCTCATTTTTATCTTTTGCTTGTTCCTCATCCATCCTTGCATTTTTTTCCTGGAAGTTTGGCAGCAGCTCTGTATCCCCACTGTTTGTGGGAATAAACCAAGGAGCAATCCCAGGTTTTGCTACACAAAGATTTAAACCAAATCCGTTTGCCTACAAACTCCCCTCGTGCCCCAAATATTAAATACACTATTAACAGATTCATTACACAAATATTTCATAGTTTATTCGTGGTTATAAAGTTCCCAATCCTCTCCCTCCCTTCCTGCTTCCCCTGCCTCCTGTTCCAAGCAGCTGTAATCAAATTTCAAGTGGGAACCACTGCTCTGCTGCATAAGGGAGAGTGTTTATACACTGGATTTACATAATAATTCTGGGGAGTTTTTTCAGGCAGAAGTGGCTTTTCCTGACTTTCCACATGAGCTTAATGCCTGCTCACCACAAGATAGGAAAATGTTGTTGCCCCACAAGCAGCAAGGTGCATTTATCCCCAAGATACAATCTAAGCATGAACACAACAGCTGATTATCCTACTTATTAAAAATTTAGGTATCCATCCTGCCCCAAACAAACTCGTGCAAGGAAAACACTGCAGCAAAAGGAGAGAGAATCAGAATTCAAATTCTTGCTGCTCCACACATATTTAACGTTCACTTTCTTTTCCATGGCTTTATCCATGACTCAATTTCTTTAGGAAGACAATCCCAAGCTGGAATTATCCCCACAATTAGCAGTTATGAATTTGATCTCCCAGCAAAGACCACTGGGTTGATGTAAAGTCCCAAATCCATAAAATGGGAGCTGGATGAACTAATTATGCTGACAGATTGCAGGGAGGCTGAGGAGCTGCAATCCTCTCTGCAAGGACAGCAAACAGACTTTTTTCCTCTAAATTACGTTCTTTTCATTTGGCAACAACATATGGCCACTGCCTCTCCCCAAATTCCTCTTATCTATTACTGCAAAACTGAAACCAAAACACTTGAGTTATCAAGCCCAGGCAATCCTGCTTCCTGCAGCACCCTGGAGTCAAGCAGCAGCACTGGAAATATCCCAGGAGCTGGAGCAGGGAGCACACAGAGACCCAAAATAACAAGAATTTGAATTTTCATCACAAATAACATCACTGTAGGACAGGTCAGGTATTCTGGTCACTGCACTGAGTTAGAAGTTCATTCTTACTGCAAAAATCCAAATAATTTCTCTGTTCATTTCTACAACCACGTTTTCTTCATCCTTCCTGCTTTGGTCTCTACAATTTCCTGGTTTAATTCTTTCCATAAAAGCCTCCTAATCTCTCTGGGATCTCCAGGCAGTAATGAAGGAAGAGAATTGAACCTCAGCACTAAAGACAGCTCCAGGATCAGCTGGAGCCTCCCAGCAGCAGGAATTCCTCACACAAGAACCTCGGAAGGTTTGGTGGATGCACAGTGACCAAAGTGTGGAGCCCACAACCTCATCCTTTTGCAATAAAACACGAACACCCCTAAAACTGAAACATTTCAAGACAAACCAGGGAATAATTAAACATGAGGGAAAAGATGACAAGAATCACAATCCATGGACTTGTGCTTGAAGATTTTCATAACATTCCCAATCACTGCACCTGTATCCTGTATTCCAGGCTTCCTCAAAAACAGCTCATCCTCTCTTAGCTGCTGTTTTCTGAACACCAAATGGCCAAGAAGAACTGGCAACTCTCTTTTTTGTTTCCAGGTGAGCACTCCAGCTCAGCCCCCAACTGTGCTCAGTTTTTCTCCTCTCCAACAAACAGATGCATAAAAACATGAAGTTGTTGCTCATATATTCATCGAGGAAGAATTAACAAGGCTTTTAAAGTAAAGCTTAATTCTCTGCTTTAGGGGAGAGCAAGCATTAGGATCTCAAAATCAGGAAGGCAACAGAGACCAGCCATGAGACAGATCCCCTTCCCTTTAAAAAACCCCAAATCCTGCAGCAGGGGCTCACCTGGGTGGGAACCAGCACGGGAGGATAGGCCAGCTTGTGATGTCTGTACATCCAGAAGGAGAAGAGCACAATCACTGCAATTCCCATGATAGGCACCAAGGAATAGAGCAAGGTGTTGAACAGAGGTGGCTTCGGTGTAACAGGATTGGAAGTTGCTGAAGGGAAAATAAATAGGACAAAGCTTTTAAGGAACAAAGGCAGGGTTTGAAAATGTGATTTTCTAGCAGCTCCTGCCATCATCACAGCAGGCTCCCAGGAGCTGATTAGCCCAGCACAAAGTAACACCTGGTTAAAAGGCAGCACTTTGGAAAGCAAAGGGAATAGCTGAGATCCCAGATGCACACTTCAGCACTGGAATTCTGGCCCTTTAACCCCCAGCAGCCTCCAGGGAGCAAGGGCTGTTTGTATTCCCAGGGGACTGCAGGAATTCCTCACCTAATGGATGAAAACCAATCCATACAGGGATTTAGCAGCATTTCTGTGCTGGGCTGCAAGGAGGAGTTCTCCAGGTGAAGCCACTTGCATGAGCTCAAAAAAGGCAGGAGCTGCTTCCAAGGCAGCCACAGCCCCCTGGGGCAAGAGAGGGCTCAGGAGAGGGAAGAATGTCAATTATTGCCTTAGCAGCACCACTGACAAAAATGACAACAGTATCTCCTGGCTCAACAAAGGCTATTTTAATCTGGCAGAAAATGTTCTTTCATTTCATAAACAACTTCCTCTGGCTATTTGGTACACGAGACATTTGCTGTTTGCAGCTCAGTTGTTAACATCACTCAGCTTTCCAGCAGATTCCTGACTGGAAGGAGACAGGCAAGAAAAATCAAATCACCTTTTAGGTGGTGTTTTTTAAAAAGAATTATTTGTTAAGTCTGGCTAATTTGGCTGTCTTTCAGAACCACAGAATATGCTGAGATGGAAGAGCCCACAAGGATCCTGCGGTCTGGGAGGAAATTTTTTTCCCCTTTTTAGAGGTTACTGCATCCATTTACAGAGAAATTCAAAAGGTCCAGGTGGGATAAAGAGGATTTTTTTGAAGAAAAGGAGCATCCCCAGGCTGGCACAGGGATAGAGATGAGAAGGCTTTTAGCCCAACAATTTACAGGAGCTTAACCATATAATTCAGATTTAACAGCAACTCTGTATCTTAAACCAGACAATTATTTCAGATTTTCCTTACTTCTCACTCTCAGAAAGAGCTGAAGTGCCTTTTATTGATTTTCTAGGAAAACACCTTTCTAAGTGCAACAAACAAATTTGCAGTGAGCTGTGGCAGGAAAGGCAGGGCAGTATTTTGGAGAAGAACCCTCCTGGCAGGAGGAACTTACGCTGCGTGACCTCCATCTCCGGGAAGTAGAAGAAGCGCTCGTTGCACATGTTGCCCTCACAGCAACAGAAAAACACCTCAGGGCTGTCCTTCTTCTCGATGCAGTCATTCCTGCAGCAGACAAAGCAAAGGTTCATTCAGCTCCAGCTGGCTTGTCTTTGCTCAAAAAGAAATATGTGCCCATCTTTCCAATCTTTCCAAAGTAACCCGGTTCAATCGAGCTTGTAATGCATGACCAAAGTAACCAAACATAATGAGAGAAATTAAATGTTGGTATTTTATATTGCAGCGAAATGTTAGTAAAACAGAAACACATTTTTGTCTTTTTTAAGACGAAGTTCAAGAAAACCACCAGCAGGACATTGAGGAGCAGCTCACGAGCTGGATTTGAACAGGACAAGCAAGTGATCAAACAAGATAAGTGAGAATTTCTAAATTGTATTATATTTATAGAAAGAAATGATAAAACTTCTACAATCTCCTCTGCTTACATTATGCTCAGGGACAGAGCTTGTTTCATTGCCTAAATTATCTGCAGGGATGACTTTTCTATTCATCTTCTGCTAACAAATAAGCTGAAACTATTCCCACCAGGAAAGAAAAAGCGACAACCAGGAGCCAACCCGAGAGCAGAACTGGAAAAGGCTGAAGAAATACTGAAGGATTTGAAACACAGGGAGGTTCTGGGCTCATCTTCAACACTTGGGGTTATTGCCTAGAGCCAGCTCTCGCTGTCACCCTGCCCTGTGACCTGCAGGGAACATTTTCTCTTTGATGTGCTGAGTGTGCTGCTGTTTGGAGTCTCCCCACAGCTCCCAGAGCAACCCACGCTGCACAGATAAGATTTGGGCAGTTCTGGACAAACACAGCACTGGCTGTGATTAGCACAAG
>VRYO01002782.1:30921329-30950705 GCA_009812075.1 Sialia sialis | reverse complement strand
ACTGAGCTTTAAAGCGTCACTAAAGCAAAAAACATCTGAGGTGGGAGGGCAACTTGATTTGGGAAAAAAAACTGCAAAGCTTTCTTCTAAAAATTCAGAAACACCAAGCAAAACTGTTGTAAAATATTGCTGAAATAATTCCTCAATGCTTTTTAATGACGATCCACTGTGGATCTATTTCTTAATTCTCTGCCTTCTCAAATAATGAATGTTTTGGGCCAATAAAACCCAGTGGAATATTTAAAAAACTGCAACACCATTGCTTAAGAGAGTCATGACCTTTATTCAGTCAGCATCTAACAAACCCCTAGTCCTGCTGTTCCTGCTCGTGGGCTCTTTCTGGACCATCTGTTATCAACAAAATAACTGGAAATTCAGAATATTCTTAGAGCTGCCATTGAGCTTATTAATAAACTGCCAAAATGCTTCCATGATCTGGTACATTGCAGACACAAAGTGCTGACTTTCCAACTCTAAAAGACTTTGGAAAAATCAACAAGAGAACTTTGCATCCTGGTTGCAATAATTTTATCTGCGCTGTTTGGCAATAACAAGGCACTACAGAAACTATTATTAATGGGCTGAAAAAGAATAAATGAAAATATCTGGGTTGTTTTAAGAAGGTAAAACATGTTGTTCTGGTAAATACAAGCAAGCATCTAAAAATAAGATAATTACTCACTTGTCTGTGGTTGTGGAGGGGATGAGTAGAAATTATGGAGAGGTGAAAGAGTTTAAAATGACAAAACAATTTCAAAACTTCCTAGGAAAACTCACCTGTCATAACAATTGATGTCATCCAGCCAGCAGCCTTGCTTGACAATTTCAATGGATCCAGAAATATTCTTCCAGGTAGCAAAGCAGTGTCTCCTTTTATCTTTGTCCCCGTAGCAGGGCTCGATCCCGCTGCGATTGGTTTTATCCTTCTCCCAGTTAGCGTTGTAGTAGATGCACTCCTGAGTTTCTGATCTGCCCAGGATGGCACCTGGCAGGGATGGGAAGCACAGTTAAATGGAATTCTGCAGGATCAGGTTGTATAAAAATAGCATTTCTTGCTTGGACCAATGTGCCCTGTCTCCCCTCTTTTTAATAAAGGGAGAAAACACGGAAAGTTCAGCAGCATTCCAAGTGCTGAAACGTAAAACAAAGATCTTCTGGGAAGTCAAACAGTGACTTGCATAACTTAGCAAGATTTGCAGAAATGAAGAACAAGTCATGGCAATACTTCTCCGTGAATAGCTAGAGCAGGGAAAATTTAGAATGCTGAGCAGCGAAGATTTAATTAAAATATTCGCCAAACCAGGAAAATTCACCAAAAGGCATTTGTGCTTATCTTGTCACAGGAGCCAAAAGAGCAGGGAGTTCATCTCAGAAACCCCCAAAAAAGCCAAGAAGTGTTTAGGGCAAGAGTGAATCCCAGAATGGTGTGGGTTGGAAAGGATCTTAAAGATCATTCAGTGACCATCCAGGAAACCTTTCTGGGATTCTGGTGCAGAGAACTCCTGAGTTAATGGGATGTAAAACACCAGCCTGGCTCCTGCAAAGGTGAAGGGTTCTTGGGAAGCAAGACCGTTAACAAAAGACAGGAAGGGAGTAAGAAGTGCCTTTTATTTCTGTTTTTTCTCTTGTCAGACACTGCCCACAGCAGTGCCATTAATCTCCATGCATTAAAACATGGGAAAACAGAGAGGGAGCTCGAGGAGCTGGAGAACCAGAGGATGCCAAAGCACTGCCTGCATTTATCTATACATTCAGTATTTTTAAGACATTACACTGCACAGCACGCTGAAGACCAAACTGGAAGAGAAAAGGTTCCCCACAGCAGTTTTTTTAACTTTTTAAAAATTTATTTGCATCACTCACTCCCTCCCTTACAATAAATGTGACCCTGCAGCCATTCCTGCTGCAAAATGAGGATTATTCCCACCTGAGCATCCCACCTCACTCCTTCCCAAAGTTCTGCCTGTGAAGCATTCCCAAAATAGGCAGGAGCTGGTGGATCAATGGGAGAGGGGCAGGAGGCAGCTGGGAACGCTGCAAGGGGCAGCCTGGGAACCATTAAATTCCTTGTGCTGCCGTGGCCTGACCTTTACAACTCTCAGCTATGGCAAGAAACAGATGAGGCAACAGATTGAACAATTTGGTTCTGTCAGTGCAATAAAGCAGAAGTCCTGGATTTCTCTCACACGTGCCATTGCTTTTCTCCTGCTTGCCAAGCTCAGCTTTGAAGGACCACAGACAAGCTGAATTTTATCAAATTCAGGAACTGCAGTAAAACTAACTTTGCATAAATATTCTCCTTATTCCTGTCTTCTCTACTGTCAGGTTTTCTTATCCATCTGTTTTTTTTAATCCAGTAATGCTCCAATCAGTGACTGGCAGCACTTGCTGTTGGTTGAATGACCTTGGGTCTGGCTGGTCACCTGCAATAGTTCTGGCCAGACTGACAATCCTGGATTAATCCTTCAAAGCACAAAAGCAGGAACATGGTGGAAGAAAGGCAAGAGGAGAAGGGGAAGCACAGAAAAAAGGCAGAGCCCTGAGCCCATCTGCTTCCAACCTGCTCTGCCACCCCCTCCACAGGGATGGAGCTCCCAGGGGAGAAGGGCAGCTGGCATTTACAACAAAATAAATTCATCAGGCAGAGCAGGTCTCCAAAGGAACTCCTGTACCCTTCCTGAGTGCACATGGAAGTGCCAGGTCCTCAGAAACCACTTCCTGAAACCCAAAAAGCACAATGGTGCTGCTGAAAGAATCCATGACCAAACTCCAGCAGTGTGCTATGGATGGCACAGAGGTCTGAAAACTTGGGGGGAACACACTGGGAAAGCAAAGTTCAGAACAGAGTTTAGTTTGGGCACAGATCCCATTGGATATCTGTGCATTCCCATTCCAGGGCTGCTCTATTCTCACACTCCTGCCCATCCAATAAAAGTTGCACTGAGGGAACAACACTGAACTTCTGAAGTACTCTTAATACAGGAAATAGTGGATTTGGGAGTAATTCCATTAGAGAGTACAGCCTGGAAAAACTCACCTCAGGGGGAGCTGGAAGCACTGGCTGCCATTTTTCAATCAGAAATGAAAAAACAATAAATATATATATATATATATATATATCTATATAATAAAAAGGGGCAAACAGTGCACAGTTCCTAAGGACTAACATGGCCTTAATTCAGGGAGAAGGTGCTGGATGGAAAAGGAATTGCCTCTCTGCAGGTATCAGTACAAAAAGCAAAAGTTTTTTGGGAGTTCATCACCCAGCTTTAGCCACTGCACCTAAAACTGAGCAACACAAGCCCGTGGTGTGTGATGCAGGGATGGATCCCTGATACTTGGAGATGTGCTAATGATCATCTCCCTGCTTTTCCAGGGCAGCCTTCAACACTTCCCACGTCCCAGCCTCATCTCCAGCCCTGCTCTTGCTGCATGATTAGTTAGTGACACCGTGCAAAGACACAGAGGGCAAAGGGAACTCGATCTGGGAGCTCTCACTGCTTTAGGAAATGTAACAACATTCGCAAGCTGGAGTCATGAAAATTGATGGAAAGCTTACAGAGATTAGTGTGATGGTGCCAAGGAGTTTTTTTTTTTTTGCTATTCCCTAGAAAACTTCCAATGTATGAAAGAACTGAAGGGTGAGGTTCAGTCTGGCAGATAGCTCTGCCTGCAGCAGAAAGGTTGTTTAAATTTGGTTCTGTTTAAGATGAATTTGAACTCTTTCAGGACTGAAATACAAGCAGTTTGTTAGAACAAACCAGCAGAGCAGAGAAGCATCACAGGGACTGAGGAACTTCCAGATAGTGGCCCATTCACCAAAATATCAGAATTGTAGCACACTGTTCCAGAGGAGCAGAAAAGAAAAAAAAAAGCAGCATAAATAGAAATAATACCTTGGAAAAAAACCTGCAGTTGCTGCACAGGTAGCTTTTTCAAGTACTTGCCCATATGTGTTATTCTATTTGTTTCCACAGTGATCTCAAACACTTTCTAGCCCTACAAATATATCTAAGAACAGACTACAAATATAGACTAAAAAAGCCCAGCTTTGATGTTCCTGCAAGCAGGAAGCAGCATTTTATCATTCTCTATTTTTTCTGATAACACCCAGGGGAATGTTTCTCAAAGGAAGAAGAAAGAAGTTATTTCCAACCTAATAAAGCAAACTGAGTTGCAAGAGAAAGGATTCTGTCCTCCTTTTCCATGCCATGTCCCCAAACTTATTTTGTTGATTTTTTAGACTAATATTAGTCCTATTATCACTGTTCTCAATGCTCCCAGGTCAAACAAGGACTGTACTTCAGATGAGCTGAGCCAAAGTACATTCATTAAAACCAAACACAGCAGCAATTAACTCAGGCAAGGCAAGAACTGCAAAAAAAAATAAACAAGGCAGTGAAGAAAGAAATCACCTGCACTGCTGCCACCCTGCCCTGGGAATATTCAGAATTTAAAGATTAATCTGCTTTCTTTTTCTAATATGGTCTTTAAAAATAAATGAGTTTGCAACTTGGACAGGACAAGCTTTAGTGTAGTTTTGTATGGCAAGAGCTGCATTTTTCTCCAGGATTATAGAGGGGGAAAAATAGGAACTGTGTATTTGCTAAGATATCTCATCATATACTTGGAAAATATTTCCATTTTTTTTGCAGTTCACACCTTTTCAAAATGGAAAATTTGTAGGGATGAGCCTGCCATGGAAGTATGAAATTCTGTAGCTGAGATAACACTTGTGAAAAAGAAGAAGAGAAGAATCCAGGGCTGGAAAACTGAAGGGTGATCAACCCAAAGGAACTACAGGAGAGTGGAAATCTGGAGGATGATGTCACCTAAAAACAGGGAATAGAGCTGAGAGTGAAGAGGGGGAAGGTGAGAGGAATAATATCTGCATTGTTAAAAAAAAAAAATATCTTTGCAGCTCCTGGTTTGCTTGGTGGACAGTAACAAAAAACAAAAAAAACCAACCAAAAAAACCATTTTTTTTTAAACTCTGAGTCTTCTGGACTTACAGTGTGGAAAATGAATCAGCTGCTCTAACCACTTGATGATGTTATTTTGCATATATAGATATATCTTGGTTTTGTATGCATGCTGCTCTTGCTGAAGGAAAAAAAAAAAGCTGGAATTATTTTTCCAATGTGTCCCTCCCAGCAGCTTGTGGCACTGATAGAAGAAATTAATAATGGTAAATGGGATTTTGTAGAGAACTTCCATTTTCTGCCTTGCAATTCCAAATATCTTATTTGAGCCTGAATTTCAGGAAGTGGGAAAACCCCCAGATCTCTGGTGCCCAAGTTTTCCAGAATCCTTTCAGAACAAAACCACGTGGTAGAAAAAGGAGCACAAGGGTCAGTGGCCATCTCTGCTGCTCAGACAGAAATTCAAGAGCCACCAAGAGCTGGAGCTAAAGATTGGCATCCTTTGGGAATCTCCAGAGCCGTGGAGATAAGTGTTATTTTTCACACTCCCTGACTTGAAGGGAACGCAGTAAAAGCCAGGCTGATGTTTTCAAGTTCAAACACGCCAGTGCTGTCACTGTGAGGTGTGAGCAGCACACACAAACACCTCCCTGCCACTGCCACTGCTTTCTGCAGGAGAAAAAAAAGCTCCAAAGATCCTGGAAAGGGTTTGGTTTGAGGCACAGCCTTGGGGCTGCACTCTCCTCAGGTGGCTTTTAGTAATTGCTGGGCTCATGTCCCCTGCCAATTATAGATAGTTAAAATATTCCAGTATTGCTAACACAGGGCTCAAAGATGAAAAGTTTAAATTCTGCAAGATTCAGATGTCGGGGAAAATAGAATAAGGCCAAACAGGCACTAATGACAGAAATACCCAATTCCCAGTTTGGATTTCCTCCTCTCCCCAGTGCAAAACCCCAAACACAAAGAACAATAAGAAGAAACCTCCATTAATTTTTTGACATTAAACCCTGCAAATTGGGGTTCTGCTGCACCCTGATGATTCTGATTATCCACCTAGTCCTGGCTGAAGCTCAGGGAAGCAGCAGCCCAGGAAGGAGCCAGGGATTCTCTCCCATTGCACAGGGAAGTGACACCATTTCCACAGGCAGTCTTGGAATGCTGTTATTAAATAAAAAAAAGAGGCCCTTCAGCATTAAAGGCACCAATTAAGCACCTAAATAAACCACCTAAGGACATGCAGGCTGGATCAGGAATTATGAATCGTTCTCAGGGATGAGTCTCATGCTGGTGGTGGCAACCAGCAGCATTTCTATTTTGGGAGCTGCCAGGGAGTTTCCCTGGAATGATCTCAGATACCTGTCAGAGCTGTTCCTCTGAGCTCAGAATCCCAAACTGAGGAATCCTGCAGCTCAGCAGATATGGGGAGCTCCTCTCAGTAACACCCAGCTGGGAATCCCAATGGATTTTGGATCAAAATTCTCTTTTTTGGGGTTGGTGCTTGTGGAGGGTCTTTTCTCTGAGCTACAAAACTTCCTGAGAACTTCCCAGCTGTGACCAGTGAAACATTCAGAATTTTCTTCAGTGGAGGGTTGAAATTCCTGCAGCCTCATGGAGATGGGAAATGGGAACATATTAATCACTTCACTAAAGAGCACTGGGAAAGTTTCATTTTAGCTGTCAATTTTAGCTGTCTTCAAACCTCCTTCTCTGCTTAGGCTGCAAGAGAAGATCAGGAAATGCCATTTTCTCCAAAACTTCTCCTGTTCTGTTTGTGTCACACATCTTCCAGGATGCTGCACAAAACCATCAGTGTCAATATTTCATCTGCATTCATAAGGAGTCTCCTGTTCACAGACTCCCTCCTGACCCCTCCAAAACACGCACAGAAGAGTTAATTCAGGCTAATTACAAGAAATTATTCTACCTTTTGGGCTCCCAAATCAGTCAAGCACAATGCAAATGTAACAGTTTGACTGCAAAGCAAACAGAACCACACAGCAAGTCAAACACAAACACAGTCAAGACATCGAAGAGGCAAGCGTCCAACTCCACATTTGATGTTTCCTCCACATGATATATCCAACCCCCACTTCTTTTTCTGTCTTACAGGACCTTATGTAACTATTTAAAAGACAACAGGACCAGTGTGATTCTGCCTTCAGCTCAGCTCTGCAACAAATCTCTCTGTGGGTGTCGTGTCCCACTCGGTGCTATTGCAAGCAAAAACACCACCCAGCTCTCCTACATGTGCTGATCAAGCTTCTTATTTACATTCCAACTCTTTAGCCACTGCTATACTTCTTTTTTTCTGTGGTTACAACCAAAACCCCAGCCTAAATATACTCACAACCAGTTGTGTTGTTTGGTTTTGTTTGGTTTTTTTTAATTTTTAGGGTATCAGATGTATATTTTTTCTCCAAGCTAGCAAGTGCTGAGCTCGTGATGGTCAGTGCACATCCAGACAAGCTGCAGCTGCCCGTGTCCAGATGGCAGCTCAAAGGAGGAGAGACAGCTCCCACATTTGTGTAAACACACAGAGGGATTACCTAGGAGCTGCAGGCAAACGGGAGAAGTGGAGAGGAAAAGGCAGAAAAATTCAAATCTTTAAATGTTCCCACTCCATTGAGCTGGAAACCTTCCTTACCCCTTCCTCTTGCAACTCTCCAATTTATTTATGGAGAATCAGCCTTGATTCCACGCAGCCCATGATGCTGGGGATTTGTATTTTCATTTTCATTCCCCCACCTCATCCCAACAGGACGTCCCAAGTTCATCCTGCTCACACACTTGGCCAGAGCTCCAGTCAGGACTTCAGCCACTCCCAGGGATTTCTCTGGGGTGGATGTAGGGATGGTTTGCTGGGAATTACTCCTGCACGAGCGTTTGGGATCAGCTGCATCACTGCAGGATGACACTGGCAGCTCGTGGTGTCTGCTCTGAAGCAAGAGCTCCGTTTGAAAAGCACTTTGGAGCTGCAGCAGAGTCAAAAATCCCACTGAGCTGCGCAGCCTCAAACAGCTGAACTGGCACAAATGAGTGGAAATCATTCCTTCCTTCCTTCAGCCACTAAATTGAAAATAAATGTCAGGCTGCAGCATCACACATCTGATAAATACCTATCAGCACAGCAATGCTGCTATGTGTGTGACTGCTCAACTCTCATCCACATGACCCCAAACTCTGCTGGCTCTGTTTGATTCCATTCCCACTGTCCAGTCCTGCTGAGATCAAATTCCAAACCTTGTCTACACTGAAAGAGTTGTAAAATTTGTGTTTCCGTGCTCTGAAATCAGTGTGGATGATATTGAAGAATCTTTACCTCCAGCTAAAGTGGCTGTCACTTGAAATGCATTTTCTCTTTGTCCCCTCTCAGGCTGTCCCCTCATTTTGCTCCCCGTGCCAGACTGTAATCTGAAGATTAAGTGAAAAAAATCTCATTTCTAGAGCTTGAAACAACCATGTTTACAGGCAGCAGCACTGCTGACATGGGCAGCACATCCTTTGTAAAGTCAGCTCTGCCAGGCCCCAGCCCCAAGGAGCAGATCCTGGCAGGGGAGAAAAGAGAAACAGAATTTTTTTTGTCTCAAATTTCTTCTTCTGGCCTTGTTTTCAATGGGTTAAGGGAAATCCAGAGTCACTAATAAATGTTTTCACTCATTATTTAAATAATCACTTTTAACCCCCATCATCACCTTTCCATGCTCCAACAACTCCAAGTGAGCTTTCCCTCAGTGGACTGACAGATTTCACTCAAAGTCACTATTTTTACTGTTTTAGTCTCTGTTTTTACAGAGAACAAATCTGGATATAAGTGACTGGTAAACTATAAAAACATCATTTATTTAAGATGCAGAAGAAGAAAACAGCAATGGAACAACAAGCAACTTCCTCATGCACCTCAACAGAAAATTATTTTCTGTTCAATTTTTCTAATTTTTCTGGATTCTCATGAAGCTGATTTTGCTAATGTTATTACTAATTGTATCTAGAAAAGTGAGATGCACACCCAAAAGAACCAATCCAAAATTTCAAGATCGATTATTAAATCCAGCAAAACACATATTGAAACTTAACTCATTTTGTATTTCTTACCAGAGCTTTAACAACAACTGACTGGAAAGGGGAGCAAATTTAAATTATAATTTTAAAACACTTTTCAGACCGTAACCCTGTAGCAAGGACTTTAAAAATATTGGCTACATATTGGCCACCCAGCACATTTATTTTCATTAAAACACTAAATAAATCAGCTCTGATCTAACATGAGAATCAAATCAATAAAAAAAAAATTCAGCAAAGTGGGGTTTATTTCTCTTACCTGCCCAAAGCTCTTACAAATGGTTTTGGTGTTTTTCTTAAGAAAACACCTTATCAGAAAGAATTGCAGTTTAATTCTAGCAACCTGCAAATGATCTCCTTATTCCTTAAAATAAAAATTTCAAGAAAAAATTCAGCTAGGAAAAAAAAAAAAAAAGAGCAAAATATTCTCATTTCTGGTTCTGTATGAGTAACAACAAATTTTATGCCAATTTACACCATCTCATTTAACAGCCCCAAAATACCTTTTAGAATCTCAAGGTTGTTGCTGGAATTATCTCTAAGTATGAAAAAATTAAGACATGTTTTAAAGGTTTTAAGCATCTAAATATTTAGAAATGAATAAATCTAATTAAATCTCATTTAGGAACCATTCACACAAGCTTAGGGGGATGCAAGTCAACAGGAGCATCACTGTTTGTTAGGAAGAGAATCCAAAATCACACTAAAAATGCTGCTGGATGTTTGAATTTTCGTAAAACACCCCTGATTCTACAGCCCAGCCTGACACAGCACAATAATCCCAAACTATTTCAGTTTATAGCTTGAAAAGTCTGCCTCCAAGTGTTCAACTGAGCCAGTTTTGCCTCATTTCCCTTGGCAAAAAAGCCTAAAAAAATCCAATTATTACAAAAACATTGTACCCAAACTGCAGTGCTAACTTTCCAAAGTGCTGGTTTGGAATATTGAGCTGGTTTCCAGGAATTCTGTTAGGAAGTGACTCTCAGGAAGCCCTGCACAGATCCAAACCTCACCAGGATCTATATTTAGAACAGCAACTCCAGTTCAACCAGTCCCTCAGTTCTGCACTGGCTGATGCTTTTCAAACAGGGCCAATCCAGATCTGCTGGCTGAGACTTGCATTAAAATATTTTCTTTTCATTCCTTTCCCCCCCAATGCTGCATCAACATTCAGGCAAGATTACAGATCTCCAGAATGATAACCCTGTTGTAACATAATTTTTAATTTTATTTTTTTTTTTTTTGCTACAGAACTAAAGAAAAATATATTTCAAAAAATCACACATCACTGCTAAGTCACAACAAAGCCAGGATAGTTTTAGCATTTCATAAAGATCAGAGGGAAAAAAATTAAGTAATGCCCAAATACAGAGCAATGCACAACTCACTGCCTCCTATAATGGATTTCCAAGTGGTTTTTGACAGCTAAATATTATTTAACTTATTGTCTTGTTACTTCTCCAGCTTTTTGTGTATTGGATGAGCTCATGGAGCCCTGCTCCCAAACTTGGATTTAAAACAACACTGTGGTCTAGAAGCTACAAATATTTTCTGGGATAAAGCACTCAGTGGAGGCACCAACAAAACCTGAAATAAAAAATAAACCCCATCCAACTTGAATATTTCATGGAACTACCCAAAATGTTTTACTGTTTCAGTATTAAAAGGTTTGCCTTCATTTCAAATTTCCCCATGAGATGCATCAAGATAAATAGAGAAGGAATAAATAAGGGAATAAACAGCAAATCTGAGCGTTTCAGATCTTGGAGAGATCTCTTTAATTGTATTTATTTGGTGCTCACAAATGAGGAGCTGCTCATTTCAGGCACAGATTTAACAGCTAAACAGAGATATGAGAAGTCAGAACTGAAAACTGCACCCTGCTCAAATGTGCTTGATTTGGGTACTTGGCTGCTTTGGACCCTTCTGCAGAGCCTGAAGCAAATCCAGCTCCATCCTCCAGAGCGGGGAGGGTGGAAATGGGGAAGAAAAATCCTGCTGGAGCAGAAAGCAACGGATATTGGAGATGTGAGTATCAGAGGTGCCACAAATAGAGCTGAGTGCAGCACAGGATCAAAGCATCCTCAGCCTGCCTCAGATGTGCATCCAGCAGCAGGGGAAAAACCCACTCAGGGCTCACCTGCCTCCCTCCCTGCCAGCTCCACGTCTGCAACCACATTTGCTGCACCTGAAATCACCCAAAGGACTCTTTAGAGCCTTTCAAGAGACAAAATACTCATTTTTGCCGCTTGCTGAACGCATCCAAATGGGGAATTTTTCCAGCAGTTCGGGGGGGATACCGAATCTCTTTCTGTGCAAACAAATGCGGATACAAAAAGGCAGTTAGGAGATTTTCTGGCATTGGAGAAAGGAAGATGATAAATGCAATAGAACCAGTTTTAATCAAGATCAAAGCTGTAGGAGAATGCAGACAGACAGTCTAGACTGCTTTACTTTGAAAGCCTAAGCATATAAAGCAACATCTGCAAAGAACATTAATCACATTTAGTCCACAATCTTATCACCTCCCAAGCAAGCAGAAACAACTTTTACTTAAAAGTCAGATGCTTCTGTGTGACAAGCATTTTTAATTATCTTCAAATTAGATATTTATCACTGATTACAAAGCTGCTCTGCTCACTTTGAAATAAGCTGAATTTGAAATACACTTGGAGAGCTCTCTGGACAAAGAATGGAATAAAGTACTGGTAAGGAAACCTGGTGAACAATTATTTTCCATCACTGGTATGAAGTGGGAATTCTCAAAATATTGAATTAAGTTCTGATTTGTTTCTCTGCATTTCAGGCCATAACTCAGCAGGAGCAATAAAGTTAAAGATTTCCTGTACAGTTTTCTTTAGCTTTGGGAAATTATTTGAGAATATAAATAATCAGCTTCTTTTCAATTTTCTTTCTATAAAAAAATCTTATCTCACTCCTACGTTTTAGAGGGGAATTAAAAATAGGAGGGATGGTGCATCTCTGCATATGGAGTATTTATATCTTTTGATACAAAAGCAATTTATTCCTTTTTTATCTTGGTTTATTTTGCTTACATACTGGTCCATTGTCCCTTATGAATTTGCTACTCACTAGCAATCATTTCATTAATTTTATTAAAAGTGTCTTGCATTAAAGTTTTCCCTTCTGCCAAGGTTTTCATAGACATGAGCCTGGCAGAGAAAAAAAATCCATCATCTTACAACCCTGAGGCAACAGCTGTGAAAATTTACACCATTATAAAGGCACAGAGGCAAAGAACAAAACTGGGAATTCCTGCACTGGCCTCAGCTTCTCCAGCAGCCCCACATCCCACAGGAGAGCTGGTGAAATGCAGCAGCAAATCCAGAATTGATGAGCCTTGTTCAAAAATCTCAGTGTTAAATTCAGAACAGGCAGAGTGTGCAGCCTCCCCTGCTTCAGCGCTGACTGAAAATTTGGAATTTTAGGATTTCTACTGATACCTTTCAGTTGGAGATCCCCTCTCTCTGCAGGCAGCACCGCCCATCCTGCTGCTCCTGGCTCCACAGGGACTGAGATTCCTCAGTCTCTCCAGAAATTTACACACAAAAAGATGATTCCTGAGTGCTTTTTTTTTTCCCCCAAATCCTCCCCAACCTGTCGATTTGCTGTTCCAGCTCTCAGCTGCAGAGCAGAGGTTTTCCACTCATCCCACACTGAATTTCCATGGAAAAGCACCTGGTTTGTTCTTCCTGCCCAGGCAGCAGCATCCTCCAAGCTCTGCAGCCTTCCTGGAGTTCACCTCCCTGAGCTATTTCAAGAATTTTCTATCTTTAGGCCCACTGACAACATTTTTTTAAATTTTTTTTAATGTAACTTTCGCCTCCCACAAAAAGCAGTTGAACAAAGGGAGATTCTGCACACCTTCTGAGACTCCTACACCTGTGGAAATTGGAATGCCTAGAGAAATCCCCTCATGTACTATGAGTTAAGTTCATTTCTTGCTGTTATTTTGTTATTTAACTGGGCACCTCATAAAGCCAAACCAAGGCAATTTATTTTCTGGCCGATTTTCAATTTGCTAACCTGATCAATTCCACCATGATTTTTAAAGTTAAAACAAATTACAAGTGTTTAGGCAGAGCAGGAAATTTTAAAGGGGTGCAAAATTTTAATGAGGCAAATTTGATAGAATAACTAGAACTAGATATCTGCTTTTAAAACAAATAAAATCTAGTCTCAATCCCAAGTCCAGCTACATGAACTTTAATTTTTATTATCTCATCTCCTGGAATGAAGCACATGGCCTAGGAGAAATAACAGTGTGGCTATTTAAAGACAAGGCAGGTTCTGACAGCTCTGACTGAACTTTCGGTGGAAAGCAGAATTCCAAAGTCCACGGATGAATCAGGGAACCTTGTGTACAGTGCCACAAGAAAACAACACCACAAACAAAAGCTTTAGGGCAAAAGCCCTGCACTTGCTCCTGCAAGATAATTTGTCTTCTAAATTTAGATAACAATTAAGGAAATGTTATCTAGTGACCTGGTATCTGGAAGGCACTTTAGGATATGATTTTGACCTTCTTGTTCTTCTTCAAGAACACATCTAAAGCCAGAACATGAATGCTGTTACTCCACTCTAAAGTCTCTTGACACTTTGACAAAGTAATAGCCTTAAGTCTGGTGATTAAAACTCCAAATTCCACGGCAATAAAAGGCTCAAGAGGGTTCCCTAAACACGTTTTCCACAGGTACTCCCCGTGCCCTGAGGCACTGGAGTGAATCTCTCCTGCTCTCAAAGATAAGAGGACAAAGATGACTGTGGATTTATTGCATTCGTTTATTTGGGAGGGACCTGCCAGGCAGGTGATCTAACACGTCTCTAAAAACACTCCCAGGAAATGACCAGAACACCAGTCAGAGAGGAAAATGACAACTTTTAAGCTATGCTGCATGAAAGATTACAAAAAAGACATTTAAGCTCCAATTCTGTCTATTAATGCCATTCTCTGATAAGCACCAGTTCCCCAAAAATGAAGTGGCTGCTTCCAAAGTGCAGGATTCCCCAGAAATAGCATTCCACCCCCTGCAGAGGTGAGTAAGAGACAAAGGAGGAATCTACCATGGGCTAACACTTACTAAACATGATGAATTTTGGGTTTCACAGCATTTTGGAGAATCAGACCAGCCTGGAGTACCCTGAGTTAAGCAAGGCTTGAGAAAGAAGGAGAAGAAACTTTTCAGGCTGGGGTGTGGGAATTAGAAATTCGGAATTTTAACTTCAAAGCTGTCAATGCATGAGTCTTAATACTAAGGGAAATAAAAAAATCTGTGCTTGAGAATCACATAAACTAATTTGGCTCTACTTTGCTCAAGCAGCACTGCTGCTAAAGCAGCAGCAGAAGCAGAGCACTGGAGAGATGAAAGGGACTGAGAAGAGCCCAGCACGGTGAGTTTGGATTAGCTCCTGTCAGTGCCATGTCTCAGCGTGCCTAAAATCACCCAGAGCAGGCAGCACCACGTGCACTCCATGCTGACAGGGGATGTCCCAGGCTGCCTGAGCGTGAAGAGAATCCAGCCTGGGATGTGTGACACAAGCTCAGAGGGACAGACAGATTCACTGGAACCCCTCACTGCTCACCCTCTGCTGACAGGGGATGTCCCAGGCTGCCTGAGTGTGAAGAGAACCCAGCCTGGGATGGGTGACACAAGCTCAAGGGACAGATTCACTGGAACCGCTCACTGCTCACCCCCTGCCCTGCAGGATCCTCCCCCAGGGCGATGCAAAGGCAATGACAGCACAGCTAGGACTGAACTCCACAAAACCAGACGGTGAGCGAGCAGAGTGAACTTTGCACGGGCTCACCGGGGCTGATTCCATCCCCTCCCTGCTGGCACTGAGGCTCCAGCCCCAGGAAAAGCTGGCTAGGGAGGGGAAGCACCACTCCCTTCCAGAGAAATCCAGTCACAGCCATCAGGGCAGCTCCAGGACAAGGGACACTGCTTTGGAAAAAACTCTGAAAAGCTCTGAGGCTACACCTGGTGTCCAGTTTGGAAGAGATGAGGAAACCAATGTCACCAACCACATGAAGTGTTGTAAAGCACAAATAGAAGGTTGGCCTAATTTGTAATCTGAATTTTAAAAGCATCAGACAATGTGAACTGTAGGGTGAACTAAAGGCTTTTGGCAGCAGTGCTCAGCAATCAGGAATTATTTAATCTGGAAGTTCCATCCAGACTCAAGTTTAATCACCTCTGAACAAACTATTCCTGCCTGAATTTGTCCATCTGTGAGATCATTTTTTTTTTATTTCCACATGTTCTGAAACACTGAGTTCTACAGTTTAATTACCCATCATTAGCAGACATACTCTTTCTGTTTAAAGTACCTTCATCAATCATTTGGATGAATTTGATGTGAAGCAGCTGGCCAGCAGGCTGAGCAGGAAGAAAAGACAAGTTAGCAAGGTACTCAGCCCCAAAATCACCCTGAAATGCATTTCTGTGGTTATCACACAAAGGTAGGATGCTGGCATGGATTGGGATGGAGAAATTACAGGAATTCAGCAATATCTGGGTTATTCACTTCCAATTCCCAACCTGATTTAAACCAGGATGATGCTTAAAAGGGAAATCCTTCGAGTTTGATGCTGGGAATTTTTAGGACAGAAAATAACTCAGCAGATTTTCAAGCTGTTTATATTTAGTTAAGTTATATATGTGCTCATATGGAACCTTTATTCTTAGCTATTGGGGATAAAGGAATATCAACATCCAAAAGAATGGATTTCATCAGGAGCAGAATAAAGACTTTCCAGGTATTAGGGGACAGAATGATGAGATAGTTTTATGGTTTTATTTTCTTTAAGATAGGAAGCATTGGTGTCACAGGGAGTGCTGACTTTCTCCAGAGAAATTCCACAGTTGGATTTGGAGTCTCTTACCCAGAGCAGTCAAACACAAGTTTAAGGCTCCCACTGCCAGATGTTGTGTTTGATGGAGAAGTGCTTGTGCTCACACAGAAACAGGTGTTCCTCTTGTCACAGCTGAGGAATTCACTCAGCAATAAATCCTCCTGGCAGGCCAGAACACCAAAGCTTCACAAACGCAACAAAGAAATTTATGGGAGAATTCTCCTGTCTTGCCTGCTGCAGGTGTTTATCCTGCGGTATCAATGAGTGTTTGAACGTGAACACAAACAGTTCTAGCAGCGAGATCAATAAAGAGAATTTGCCTTTGCAAAGGAGAAGAAAAATTGTCTGTTTTTTCATCTGGGTTTTTTTTTTTTGCTGTTTGCTTGGCTGGCTTTTGTTGTTTCAGGACAATGATTACCTCCAGACAGCCAACACAGCAAGAGATATTTAGTAAATCACTGGCCAAACAGCAACAATGAGTCAACTTTCGGTGCAGCACCCTTAGGAGTGGTTTATTCTGTCCTATCAGGAACAGGGCTGCTGTCCCAGGAATCCCAGGATTTCCTGAGCTCCCTTCCTCAAAAACCCAACCAGAGCCTGACACCTCCACCCTGGATGTAGTCAGCAGTGTGGCCCACAGCTCAGGTGGATGGAACATTCCAGCTGCCTTAGTTTCCCCTCTGCTGATGTTTATTTACCCACAGCATTATTTATGCAGAGATAGCAAGGTTAGGAATGCCCTGAACTCCTATCCCACTTCCCTGTACAGTCACAGGAGAAATCCAGGACTCCTGACCACACAGTGTGGAGTTGCCCTGAGCACCTCAGGAGGGAACACAGAGCACACACACGAATTCCTGCCCACAGCCATTCCATTTCTAGACTCCGTGACTCCACCAGGACGGAGGCAATCTGCTCAGATTACCAATAACTTCTTTAAGGAATCCACAGAGGTGCTCTCCAGCAAAAGGCACCCACTGGAAATTCCAGAAAAAAGCTTTTTATATTCGCAGGATGTGGATCCCAAGAGTGATCAGCCTTGGGAAGGTGGGCACATTTAAGCCTCTGTGCTCCAGGGGTGGCAGGTCACTGTCACTGAGCAGAAGCCACCACCTTAAAGGGTCTAAAAATTCTGCATTAAGTGAAAAGTAACTTTGATATCAGAGTTAACTGAAAAAAGAAAAGGATGATGGAAATGTCAGCCTGGGCCTTGGAACATTGGCTTCTCTCTTCCCTACAGGGAGGCTGAGCTGGGAGAAACCATGGCTGGGATAAAACCTCACGTAAAATTCCTGTGTTTTAAACTGATTTGACTTCCAGCATTTCAGATAACTGCTGCTAGAGACCAATGATCTCCATTTCAGTGCCCATCTAGGATTTCAGCACAGAAATTGCCCTGCTGTAGATTTTCAGGGAAGATGACCAGTAACAGGAAGTCTGAACAAAGCCCAGCAACAGCCCGAGGCTGAGTTCACACTGCAGGGAACAAAAGGCTGATGGGTTTAGGTGCCGTCTCAAAGACTCTGTTCACAGCTGAAATATCAGCTGCAGAGCTTTTCCTTCCAGGAGTGTGCCCTGCCGACTGCAAGATATTCCTGGTTGATGGCTTTGGTCAATTTGTGAATGACAAGCTCCTGCCAGGCTCCCTGGTTCTTACAGAGTCCCTTGGCAAATGGAAGATGCTCCTGGGATTGTGATCCTGTCCAGGATCTGCTCCATTGCTGCTCAGCTGATATGCAAAATCCACCAGATTAGCTCGTGTTTGTAAATGGGATTCCCGATGTTAAGTGTTGTGATTCAGAACATTCAGGCATTATCAGTTAGGGTTTTATACAGAAAGGACATTCCCTACATTTCTCCTCATCATCTCCAGACCTGTTAGTGCTGTCTGTTCTCTTCTTGGATCAGATTTTAGCACAGAGTTTTATGCCCACCTGTTCAGAATAAATTTCTAAGGACATCTGCAGCTAAAATTCGAGTAACATAAATTAGATACTGCTAAGATTGTTCCAAATAATCTTTCCAAACAGTTTTCTTAAACCTGGGATGTAACTGGATTTTACTGACCATTGTGATTGTGTCAGTCTGAACCTTTTATTTAGTTCCCACCTCATTGTTACCAGAGAACCTGTGAGATAGGAGTGAATTTTATCACCTGTTCCTTGGAGTGACAGGATCACAGAACAGTTTGAGTTTAAAGTTCATCGCATTCCATGCCCCTGCCATGGGCAGGGACACCTTCCACTATCCCAGGCTGCTCCAATCCTCCCTTGGAAAATTCCAGAGATCCAGGAGCAGCCTCAGCTTCTCTGGGAGCCTGGGCCAGGCCCCTCTGCTGTTCTGCCTGGAAATCTTGAGAAGAGAAAGAGAAAAATGTGATATGAAGATATTTTAAAAGAGGAAAAAAACCCTGTGAGAACAGGCCCAAAGAATACTGAAAAAGAGAAGCCAACTCTTTTAGAAGATGGAAGTTATTAAAAATGATAATGAATTGTGCTTTTTTCCCCTCTCACACCCAATCCATGCCCACACCAGCTCCACTCACCGACCCTGAGGTGGCATTTCCCTTGAAAATTCACTTGCCAGGACAATGCAGCCTCCTCCCTGCCAGCCCCTCTTCCATCCATCCATCCCTTTTTTCCCTTGCTCTTGCTTTGATGCTGAATGCAGAAAGCTCTGTGCTGTTTTTTTCCACCATTTCTGCTGCTTTAGCATATTGGATCAGCCCAGGCCAAACCCAGGAGCCACGAGGGCTGAGCCCGGAGTGAGGAGTGACTTCTGCACAAAATGGGGATCAGATACACAGAAGAGGAACTCTCCCTGCTCTCCCATCAGTTTTTCTTAAATATTCTACAATTAAATCAACCTTTTTTGACAAGAAGAAGGTGATTAAGATGTTTTTTGAAGCTGGCTGAACTGCTGGAAGAATAACTAAAAATCGTGGATGTTGTGGGCTTACTTCTAAAATTTTTGCTTTACTGGATTTCAGTTTCAGAATGAAGGGAGTGGGGAGGAGAGTTCAGATGGGCAACAGAAGCTCTCCCAGAACACACTTTGTCAGTGTGAATATCCCAAATTCATCAGCACCAAATTACAAGACATTTTTTACACGTGAAGAAATGGAAACTCGTAATCTACCTCCTCTCTCCCATCTTCACTTTGAACAAAAGAGCTTCCAGCACCAAAACATTTGGGACATGGAGAGGAAAATGTCTGGAATTATTAAATTTCAGAGAAACATTTTTTGCAAACAAGGTTCTAGGAAATTAATTTTGCTTGATTTGCCATCCAGCTGAATATTTTTAAGCAACTGGAAAAGTCCAGCTGCACACAGGATTTTTCAGGAGGGATCCACTCCATTTCCACTAGAATAAAAAATTGGGATCTGTGCTCTCCTGCCTCCCTGGAAGCCTCTGACCCAAAGGATGTGACTCAGAACTTTTTCAGCTGAACAGGAAAAGAAAACTTGTACTGGAAACGCTGTTTTCATGGGTGGTTTCTCAGAGAAATGCTAAATGCTGAGTTTGGGGCAGGAATGGAAGCAAAAGCATCGTGTGGTTTGAAATCACCTTGCACAAATTAATCCTGCTTGCACAGCTTGGTTTTAGAACGAGCACAGCACACAGAAACTCACTCCTGAGCGCTCTCATCCCAAATGGGCCAGCTCAGATGAGCCTCAATTTGTTGGGGTCTGTCCCAGTGACACAAAGTCAAATTAAATAAAATGTAACCAAGCTGGTACAATTTTTCAGAGCCATCGCAGAAAATCTTTTTGTAGAGCTTTGCGTTAATTTAATGAAATTCAATTCTCCCCAGGGACAACTTGCAAAACAGATCCTTTCCAAAATTTAAAGTCAGAGAGTTGAAATGAAAATATTTAACCAGTGGTCTTTCCTATGCTACTTTTAAAGCAATTTTATAAACAAATGATGAAAAATAAATAATCTAATTATTCGCAAAAAGTACACTAACTCCTATTGTGATTTTGCAACTTTACAGCCTAAATGTTTTGCAGCCCTGAAACACGGGAATATTTAAAGAAAACTCTCCCATCATGTAATTGCTGTGAGCTAAAGAGAACTCTCTGTACCCTCTACTGACAAACACTAGCAAAAATTTCTAAAATTAACAGTTACTGCGAAGTTTAATTTTGTCTCCTACACTCAACACTGTAACTCAACAAAATTAAACCACTTCCCTGTTTATGTGGAAATTCCTAGAAGGAAACAGTTTTTCGTGCTAGAAGGCTTGATAAAAGGATTTGTCGTATTTAAAAATAGTTTTTAAAAACAGATCAAGTTTCAACTTATGTGCTGATGCTGAAATCCAAGTATTCAAAAGCCAGCTGAGAGAATGAAGACCACTCCAATCTTCAGGCAGCATTCAAGGAATGGAGATTAGCGTTATCTAGGTGAGATAAGAGCTCTCAACCTGAAAAAATAAACTCGGGCTTCAGCTACAAATAAAAGCCACCTCTAAATCACAAGCTGGGGAGGCACCAAAAGGAAGGGAGAGCCACTAAAAGCATCTCAGGGAGCAAGGAAAGGGATCTGGGGATGGGACTGAGCTGGGAACGGAACGGGACAGAGCTGGGATGGGGACAGAGCTGCTCCTGCAGTGAACAAGTTGAGAAGGTTGAGGAGCACCAAGGGGTCTCTCAAGAACTTCCCTGGGACCCAGCTCGGTTCAGATCTTTCTGGAAGGAGCTGCACACAGTGCCAGGGGCAGGCATGGCATCCAGCAGGCTCCAGGGGTGGGCACACGGGAATTTCATGGAATTCCACCAGGACAAATGTGGTGTCCTGAGCCTGGGGACACTGCACCAGCACAAGAGGGGAGTGCCAGGATGGGTGCCACCACTCAAAAGTCATTTCAAAGAGGAAATGGCCATTTCTACTCAGAGCCCTTACGATGAAGTGACATTTAAAAAGTGACATTAAAACCAGGCAGGCAGCAGATCTCAGAAACCTTCATCCAAACTGGCAACGCTCATCCCAAACAGCAATCACCCTTAAATATGAAAGAATTATCTATGTACACTTCAGATCAGAGCTGGCCCAAAGATGTTCCCTGGCCCTCAGGCTGATCCCTGGAATGCTGCCCTGCTCCCAGAGCAGCTGATGGGTGCTGTGGGCTGGCTGCTCTAAGCGGGACAGCAGGCAGCACAGCACGCCAATGTTTGCACAGCACACTCACTGCACACACTCCAGCCTCTCAGGCAGGACAGGAGGGAACTCTCGAGTGCTGAAGCTGCACGAATTGTGCTTCAGCCCTGCCCGGGCTGCCTCCTGGCAGCGGCCCTCAGACCCTGCTTTGTGGCATCTCATTAGACACCACTTGGCAGCAGATACACCACTGTCAGGGAGATGAGCAGGGTTTGTGTTCCCTCTGCAGCCTCATTGCACTGGCAGTGCCACAAACAGGCAGAAGGGGCCGGCCACAGATCATCTAAAACATTCTCCACATCTACAGTCAATCATACAAAACTCATTTTAAAACAATCAATGACTTGCCTTACCCATTTCTATTTTTTCCCAGAAAACAAACAAACAAACACAAAAATCCCAAAGCAAAGAAGCACAAACAAAATAAAAACTGCATGTTTTGCCCTCATAAAAAGTTTGGTATCTTTCAGAAAATACACCAATCACATCCTAAATGTTTTTGAGCACTCCCTCCTGCATTTCTAAAAAGGATGGATGTAGCATTCAACTTTAAAAGCAAATCTGCCCCAAGAACCTCTGCAATTTGTTAGAAAAATTGTTTTTCCTGTATTTAGAGATAAAAGACACACAAAGAGTTACAGCTGTTTAAAAAGTAACACAATTCTGAGCTGTAGAGATTCCTAGCATTTCCAAAATAATTACACAGATATTTTCTAACAGAACCTTCAGATGAAACTCATTTATTTAGTCACTGCTCAGGCATCAGCTTTAACAGTGTCAATGCTCAGAATTAAAGCAGCAAAACTTAACTCATTTGCAGCCATCATTAGAGAAAGTGGAAATCCTCCCAAGTGTGACAACAGCCTCATTCAAGCAAAAACCAGATCAGACAGCAATGCCTAAATTGTGTTGTAATTACAATCTACAATTTTGCTGTAAATGCAAAATACAATCTTAATTCTCTTCGTTTCAATCTTAATTCTCTTCATTTCAATGAGGCAGATGAATATCTCAAAGTTCAGAAAGCAAAAAGAATTTGAGAAATATTCTTTTTGGCCAAGATGGAGCATTCTTCTTCATTATCCATTCACTAACTATAGACAATGCTTCCCTCATGTAATTAAAGAGTTATAAAAGCAGAGAAATGCATCTTGGCATTTCTCACATGCCCATCACATTTAAGAGTACATAGGGGTTTGCTTTTAATTACTTTGTCATTTCAACATTTTGCATTAAATTACCACCTAATTATGGATCCACATAAATACTTAAAAAAAAGAAGTTATGCTTTGACAAAGTAAGGAATCTCCAAAGGTGATATGTAACCATTTAAATTAATTTGTAGCCCTCTTGCCAACTACCAGTCCCCAACATCCCATCAGGATGTGCAGTTTAGGAGTTCCCAACCAGCCACTGTGGCAACTCCAGAAAAACACCGAAATTAATTACAGTGCTGTGCTGCTGCATCCCGAGTGAAACAGATTATCCTGCACCACCTTAACCAGAAACAGAACACTAAATTACCAAGCCTTTCACCAGGTGTTTTTACAATTTGGAAATACTTCATTTCCCTTCCTAACCAAACAGGGAGCTGCCAACCCCCAAGTGCTGCTGCCGGGATTTGGGGCGACACAGCCACTGCTGGCACCAGCACAATGCCATGTGTCCCTCGTCACTCTCTCCATGCAGGAATCCCAGCACAGTTCATCAGGAAAAACCTCCCAAACCAAGTCCCGAGAACACAGAGGTAAAAGCTCCCATCCTGCTGCTGAAATGGGATTAATTAATCTGGGAGAACTGGAACGGGAGCAGGGAGAGAGAGGCACATTCTTCCACTGGACTATTTGAGAAAAAAAAACCATTTTCTGTACCCAGCTGACACCACAGGACTCACACCTCCAGCTGCAGAACAAGCAGTGCTCCCGCAACAGCTTCCCTCCTTCCCAAAGGTTTTTCCAATACCTCTCACCACATCAATTTATGTCTCCACTTAGTGATTTTTCTATTTTTCATGTTTTCAGTTACAGCTCCAACTAGGAAACTCTGAAAAAAAAACCCATAAATGTTGATTTTCCTCATCAAGAATTCAATTATTGTGAAACCATGACGATAATTATGCAATGGAAAAACCCTCCCCTGCTCTCTTTGCACCAACAACGGAGGGATCTGATGTATCCAATGTACATTTGGGATTCCTGGCCACAGAGACACGCAACGTAAACAACGTGGCAGTAAATATTCATTTTCTGGGGGATTAAGCCTAAATATGCTCTGCTGTTTGGCACAGTAGTCACAAACTGTTTCTAAGAATACAAAAAACAAAACCCTCCACCACCACACAGACAGTGCAGGGAGAGAAGACAAGAGATGCCACACAAAGTCACTGGCATCCAATCCCACTTCAACCCCATATGGAAACAACAGGAAATAAGATGTGCCCAATTCTGAGCACCAAGGCAACAAAAACACATTCAGATTTCATCAAGCTGGCTGTAAAATCCGCAGTTTTCCTGATCTTTTTAGGGGAGTTTTCATTTTCAGGAACATCAGAGAGCTAACAGCTCATGGCTGCTACCAAGCAGCTCAAGGAGGAATTTGCATGAAGCTGCTTCAGCTCGTTAAGTGGTGGAAATGCAGCTCTCCTACACCAAAAAAGCTCTTCCACAATCACATTCCTGGTCAAGCTCTCTGTTTAAACAGCCTGGGAAAACTACAAGTGGAGAAGAATGAATAGGAGTGATAAATTTTTGAGGTGTTGTTATTTATCCCCTTCCTTAGAACTAATGAGATGAAAAAAAATAAACTCGGTGGTTAAACAAAAAAGAAAAAAAAAAAAAGATTTGTCTGTCCTCATTTGCTAATCAACCAAACTCAGCACTCCAAATTCCAGAAAGGTGGGAATGGGAAAAATCAAATACTCTCCAGCTGAAAACTATTATTCCTGCTAACAGGAATTCTCTCCTTGCAGAAAAGAGATTTTCCCTCCTGCCCCTCAACTTACACCCAGCTTATGCAAACAAACTTCTTGCAGTTTTTTCTTGAAAAGCCTCGTGTGTGAAGGGCAGAGATGCAAATAAACTCATGAGAGCAGCATCTCTCCGGAAATGTTTGGGAAGCAGAGTTGCACCAGAATGCTCACATGTTCTGATGTTGCATGAGCACATTTACAGCTCTTTTCAGAACCCGGATTTAGGGTTTGTAACTGTTAAGTATTAACAGATTATTTAGAAATAGTTAACAGATTTTTTTGAGCTGGAATCATTTATAATATCAACTTCTCCATAATTCAGTCTATGCTTGAAAACATTATTAAATATATTTATTTAATAAAAGTCCTGCTCCCAACAGCAACACCAGGAGTGTCCAGAAGTAGTATATTTAATATAAAAGCTTGTGTCCTCTGATAAAACAAAGGAATCTTTGCTTTAAAAGCAGTTCTAGTTCTGAAGTGGCTTATTGCCCTGCAATAAAGTGAATAAAGTGATTAGAGTCCAACCACACTCGTGGACAGCTCACAGGGAGCACAGCAGCAGAAACAATTTCACAAACGGTCCCAAACGTGGGGCAGGATTTTCAAGGGTTACCAAGTTCATCATGAAAACATAGTATAAAAAAAGAAAAAAATACATTACATAAGTAAAATCAGAGAAAAAGTCTCATGTTCCCCCTCAATTCCTTCAGGACACCCAACCCTTCAATTCTGAAGTCACAGCATGGAAAGCAGGTTTTACAGCTCTTTATAGACCTTTTTTTTTTAGAGGGGAAAAAGATACAATTTAAAAAATAATTTCTCTGATAATAATCGCTGTGAGACAGGAGAAGAAATTAAAAATCAGAGAATAAAGCATCCCCCATGCAGTGAAAGCACTACTCCAACTACAAAATATCTTTGACACGCCAGTACCTTCAGCTAAATTACTCAAGACCTTCTGAGGGGCTTGGGAATGATCTGGCAATAGGAGAAATAGAGAGGATGAGCAATTTCCTGATCCTGTTCCTTTTGCTTAGGTGATTTTGAGCTGGATTTTAGCTTCAGTTCTAAAAAAATCCAGCTCTTGCTCCCTGTAGGAAACTGCAGAACTGCTTTGATGAGGGACCACCCAGGTACCAAAGGCAGAGCAGCTATCTCAGAAGAGGTGAGTTGGGAAATGAGGAGTTTATGAGTAATAAAAGGAACAATTAGAGATTTTAAACTAAGATTATGGGTGAGGAAAATCCACTACTTCAGCATCTCCCACACTTTCAGCTGCACGGGGCGTATGCTTCGAAAAAAATCTCAGAAAATTATGAAAGTGCCATTCTCTGTTCCTGAAATGTTCTGAAGTGCAGCTCAGCAATGACAAAAACACCAGAACACAACCACACTTCCCGGGGGGAGGGGAGCACTCAGATAATATCTGGAGAGAGACTTCTTTGATGAACGAGCTGTTTGAGTCACAAGTTTTCTTGCGAAGCTTCCCTCACCTCCAGCAGAGGCACAGGAAGCTTGTTGTGAAGTATTTCATTATTCCTTCAGGATCTTCTGCTCCTTCTGAAATCAAACATGCACTCAGGTTTATCTAAGAAGTGTATTAGAGGGCACGGGGAGAACCTTGACCCGAGCACTTTGTTTTCTTGTTTGGTTAATGTGCATTCATCTCAGCCTCTGGAGTTCTACACATGGGTACAAAGCTACACCCACTTTTATCCAAGCATCTACAAATATTTCAAAGCCTAATAACAACACAGATGCTCTTTTTCAAATATCTTAGTCAGATCAGGGAAATATTTTCACTCTCTGAACAAAGATGATTAAACTCACTGGAAATTCCTGTCAATTCGCAGTACATTTACAGGATTTCATAGAGCAGTTTACAGATAATAAAATAAATCGCTTTGAACCTAAAGAGCACTTCCACACCCACCACGCAGAATAAAACCGCAACATTTTCACCTATTAAAAGAACCCCGGTATTAACTGGCCATGTAAATATCTGCAGAAAATAGCTGTATTTAAAAATAAATGAACAAACACAGCAAACCAAGCCCCCAATCGCTGCAACAGCCTGAGAGAGGCATCTCCACACCCGAACTCCAGCATTTTCTCAACCACTGCCAATATTCTGAAATACAGAACCTGGGCAGACTGATTTTCACATTAAAGACTGGAAAAGAAAGTTCTGGTGATGACGATGTTAGAACCAATTCATCAGCCAGAGTTTTAAACTGAAATAACTTCAGTTAAGAAACACTGCTCATAAAAACTTCCATCTTATATAATCTTGTAGTTCTGATCACGAACCCAACAGTTTACTGTTGGATTTATTTATTTTTAGACTTGCCAGAAATTTCAGAGTGTCTGCAGTCCTGATGCGAGCAGAAAATAGTATAATAATTGTTAAGTACCGGAACACTTAATGTGTAATACTGGCATAACCACCAAAACAATGTCATTAACATGAGAAGCAGCCCGGATTGCAGGCAGTTTCCTGCTCATTTAGCCAAGATTAATTCTTCACAGGCAAGAGAAACATTCTTTTCACCTTACTAAGGACAACCCGGGCGAGAAATGTTAAAGAAAAAGACGTTTTTTATTGCTTAGCTGCTCTTCTATACAGTGTGATAGGTAATGTCAATAAAAACCACTGTTCTGTGCTCTAGGCAAAAGGATCTCAGAGGTGGACGGGGAACAGAGAGCAGATGGCAGCAAGTCTTTCAGAAACTGGTAGTGAGAGGGGAGAAAAAAAGTTTCCCTACAAAACATATCGCTGAATTAAGAGGAACGCTTCTGAGCTGAAAAATCAGGCGTTAGGAAAAGACGACACACACGTCTTTGCTGCAAGGCAAGAACTGGCAGAAACCGTGTTTTGTTTCAAAAAAAAGAATAGAAATGAAAGCTGCTGAAGAAGCTTCTGGCTGCCCCCAAGCCGCTGTGCCGTTTCCCTGGTCAGCACAGGAAGGTTTTTGGGTTTCTCCTGGCAGCGCTCGCCATTTCACAGCACATTTAGCGCACAGAGCGCGGATCGATAGCACTACAGACACAAGACGAGACTTATCCATTTACTAACCACAGCAAAACGGCCTCTTCAGCAAAACCCTCCAGCTCCTGAGGCTGGAAATTGAAAAGGCATCCTTACAGAGATCTCATTACTCCCTTCTCTGAGGCTGAACACTTGTCGGCGAGCTTTCAGCCCCATAAACAAGTGTAGCTTTGCACACCCTGCGAGGATGCTAAAAACCCGCACTAAACCCACGTTCCAAACAGGGGCACGGAGTGCCAGGCTGCCTTGGAAACTCGGATTAGATCCTCACCCAGCTCCTAAGAGGGGTTTTTGTGAGACTGGTGCAGCTCCAAGCACAAATGGACCAACAGTTGCCCAACCACTGGTTGCTGCCAGAACAATTTTCCTCCTGGAGGAGCGTGGGGAAGTCCTCACACCCCAGGACTCAGAGCTGGCGTTTGAACCTCAAATTCTGCTGGTTTAAAGAGAAAATTGGGCGATTTTTTCCCCCCTGCGCTACAAGGCAGTGACATAAGGAATAGCAAAAGACAAGGGGTTACAAATGAGGGACTGAAAGCCTGGCTTTTCACCCCGATTCTGTTGGTATATCTCTGCACGCACACGCCCCTCGCTCCCACCACAGCACCAGCTCAGCCTTTCAGAGCGGCACCTTTTCTCATTTAATGAAGCATTAACGAAGGTCGCTATTCACCAGCGAACAGCAGAGATCAAACTGAAGGCAAGAGCGTTTCAGCTGCTTAATTCTTCTTTAAAACCAGCATCCAACACGGAGAACTGCGCTGCCAGGTTACTTATGTGACACTAGGTGGTTATGTCTGCACATTTATTCCGCACAATTGAGCTGAAATCCAAGCGCTGCCAGCGTTTCAAGTGCTCACATTATATATATATTTCTAAGAATGAACACGAAAGCAGCTCCTGCCTTTACAGTCGCTGCCATACACAAACATTTGCCACCTGAAAAAAAAAAATATTTCTTTTCATTCATACAGAGCCAGCCCAAGTTTTCAAGTGCTGACCACAAAGCCCTCCGTTTCAAGTGACAAATCCAGAACATTCACTTACCTGATGAACAAGAGATAAGAAAAACAGCGAATGCCAACTTAGTAGCAGCTCCCATTTTCCAATGCTGTTAAAACATTTAAGTTATTTTAAGTATCCAGTTTTCTGGGTCCTGCAAGCTGGAAAAATCTCCCTTCTTGCTGAACCTTTATAAAGCAATTTATAGCAACATTTCTGCAGCAAGTAGTGTTCACAAAACACCAAAAATCAGGTTTGTTTAGACACTGACGACCTCCCCGCGGCTCTTTCTAGAGAGAATCCGGGTTGAGGGAGGGATAAATATATTTGGAACCGTGTTTCAAAACACACGTGTCATTTGGCTTCTGTACAAACGGTGGCAAAATTCAATTCATAAAAGTAATGCTACGAATCCACTTTAAAAAAAAAAACAACAAAAAAAAACCAAAAACAAAATAAGTCAACGATTAAGCTGCTGAGCACGACGAAGTCTCTGAGTCTCCAAGTGTTTTCCACATCAGGCGCCGTGAAGGATCATCCCTCGTGGGTGCGAGTGTCGGGGGTCGGATCGGGATCAGTCCAAGGCGATGTTTTCGTCCTGCCTCCCCCCTTCACAGCCCGTGTAGTGTTTGGGAGAAAAGCAGCTCCATTCCAGTTCCAAAGCTCGAGGCGAAGAGAGGAAGTTTTTTGTCAGTTTGTCGATGAAAAACTACCTTAAAAACCAGCCACCAGCTACACGTGGGTTTTCTTTAATAAATGCTGAGGGATTTAGCGTAGCCCAGGAGAGGGGAAGGGGAAACAACAGTCTGGGAACAAACAAACCTTCGGGCTTCCCGGGAAGTGGGAAATCTCTAGTCCTTGGCCAAGCAGCGAGAGCAGTGCATCCCCTCTTCTTCAGTGCCCTTCTCCAGCACCAGCACTCCCGAATCCCGGCAAGATTTCCAATTATTCTAGGAGATTTCCATCCCCTACCCCCGCAAGAGGCTATATTTGGTATTTAAACACACAAGAGTGGCTGGGGAGGGGGTACAAAAAATTTAAAAAAAAATGAAAATGCAGTATCCAGGCGCTGGGGAGGAGGGTGGGATATTCTTTGTGGCAGATCCTTGCTGGGTGCCGTGCTTCCAGGGCTTCTTTGCAAGGGAGGCGGCTGAGGCTGGATGGAGCCAGGCTCCTCTGGGCTCCTGGATGGATCCACGCTCCTCTCCCTCCTCACGGACACATCTCCTCCTCGCCGCCCCGCCGCTGCTCACACGGAGACTCCACAAAATCCACCCCTCCGAGCTCAATCCAGTTCTTGCCTTCTTCTTTTTTTTTTTTTTTTTTTT
>VRYO01002782.1:30908046-30920329 GCA_009812075.1 Sialia sialis | reverse complement strand
CCCGCTCCGCCCTGACCCCCCCGGTATGGCTAATTCACCTTCGCGGGGCTCTTTCCTAGTGTCGGGGGCCTGTGCTGTGCTCCTAAGCTCAGGTGATGGAGGCAAAGCACTGCCGGCAGCCACGCGGTGGGAGCTGCTGGGAGGGGTCACAGCGGTGTAACGTGTATACCATGGTGTGAGGCTGGGGCGCTGCCGCTGGGGTCAAATGTTGGCCTGGTCCTTCCCCTTCATCCCCAGGCTGAAAACGTCCCTGAAAATGTCCTACAGGTAGTCCAGCTGAGAGCTGTAGTGTGGTGCTCTCTGCTGCGGGCACATTGCTCAGGAGCATCTCTGCTGCTACAGAGTCACAGAATGGTTTGGGTTGGAAGGGACCTGAAAACTCATTCATTAGGGACACTTTCCACTGTCCCAAGCTGCTCCAAGCTCTGTCCAGCCCGGGTTTGGACACTTCCATGGATCCAGGGGCAGCCGCAGCTTCTCTGGACACCCTGTGCCAGGGCCTGCCCTCCCTCACAGGGATGTTCCTTCCCGATATCCAGTCTAACTGAAACCGCTCTGTTTTAAGCTTGAATCCATTTCCATTGCCCTGTGACTCTGTGCTGTTCTCTCCGTGTTTCTGGAAGGCCCCTGGAGTGTGTTTGTTTATGGCCTCAGCTCCAGGTGAGATGCACCATTAACATCTGGCTGTGCCTCCCCAGCGTGGCATGTCCAGCTAATTAATTATTAATTAGCTCTACTCCTTCATGCGTTTGCTGTCACTCCTTACACCTTTTTTTTTTTTTTTTTTTTAATGATGCCATAAAATACATTTTTTGTCTCTGGATAAAAAGGAAGACATGGCTCTTAGATCTGTTGTGGGAAAGCACAAGAAGTGCCTTAGTGCTGGCCTTTAATTTCTATATTCTATAAACACCTGTAATTGCTCAAGCAACAAGTACCAAGTTCTCTGAGAACTGGTTATGCTGTTCACCACCCCCAGATAAGTTTAAGTGATTCCAGTTTCCTTTTCATACTGTTTGGTGGCATGGGCTAAGGGGGTTTTTTTGAGATATGAATAGTTGGGGGTACTAGACTGGAAGGAAAATTATCTATATTTCACATATATGAATATACAGCCAAGTCAAGGCTTAGCAACATTGCCAAGCTCAGATCAGTAACTAAACCTGTGACCCACCAGGATCCAAAAAATGGATTTATTTCAGTTCTTTTGCATCGAGATATCTGCTTGAACTCTTAATCAGACATCCTTTGTGCTTCTCTGTCATGTCCCAACACTTCTCAGCATTAAATCCATCCAGTGACCATATATTTCGTTTTATGATTTGAAACATCCCAAACACAAAATAAGATGTCAGGGCTTGTGCACATCTAGAAGCATCAAGACATGTGGCAACACCTTTTATGCCATCTTTTATCCAAGTATTTCAGAATGATTTACAAGCGTTAATTAATGTTAAGTGTTACAACACTCCTACTTAATCTGTAGTTTTTAATATTCTTCAATAGCAGAATATTTAAACGTGACCTGTTCTGCAGGTTGTGTTTTCACTTGGCTCAGCTTCTTCACAACGCTGGTCATGTTGCCACATGAGTAGGAAATCACAGCTAAAAATATTGCTGGTGTGTGTGTGAATATATATATATATATTTATATATGTATTTCCCATTGCAGGGATTAGATTAAGTTGGTTTTATTGTTGTTTTTTTTTGCCAAATTATGGTCCATATTTGTATTTTACCAATTGTTTTTGATAAAAATAGAAGAACTGTGCCACCTATATAAGAAAATTTGCACAGATGTCATGCCTCTTACTCAAGCAGCTTATTACCCTTAGGCTGGGGTTGTTTTTTTCTTGCAGGATTCCTCTGGCAGAGCAAACCCTTCTGGCCATCCAGGAAATATTCCAAACACACTCACTCTCTGGGGTTCCTCTTGGCAATCACCTGTTTATCAGCACCTCACGAATCACAGCAGAGCTCATTCCTGCCTTTCCCTCCCCACTTTTGAGCATGGCCAGGGGGCTGGGGTCAGAGAGCTCTCCCAGCTGCACTGGGGATTTGCTCCCATTTAATTACACTACCAAAAAAAAAGAAAAAAAAAAGGGGTAGTTTGGTGTAGATATTGTACAGACCTCAGGAGAAATTGCCAAGCATTTTTATGAGGCACTTGATGCAAAATGCTTCAAGGGCTTTGGGCTAGGCTGTTGTTTTATTGCTAGTAAAAGGATGAGTTTTATCCCAAGCAGACACATTAAATGTCAGCACAGTTGCTGTCTCCTCTTTATTTTTAAATGTCTTCCTCATGTGAATTTTGGGGGTGTTTCCCTTTTTCACCTTTTGGCTCATTTTTATTTTCCTTTCGCCTTCAACTCCAGATCTTTTTTTTTTTTTTCCCCCTTCCAAGATCAATCTGTCTCTGCATTTTTAATGAATCATTTACTGTGACATATGAGCACTGAAGACACAGTGTCAGGGACTCAAGCATCTGTGGAGAGCAGGAGGAGATGAAATGGATGTGATCTTAGCTTCAGTCTTTTGTTCATGTGGGATGGGACTTTGCCTAGAGGCAGCACAAATATAACTTTTGCTTCTAGGGAATAATGAGGAGAGTTAAACCCCAGCAATGCCTCATTTTTCTCTCTGGAGCACTGCTAGGAATTGAGGATTTCTCACTCTTAGCAGTGAATCCACACAAAACCCAATGTGGTAGGAAAGGAGTTTTTGTGCAGAACCCATTCACAACCCCTAGAGAAACATTTCTAAATGGGAACCATGGGTTTTAAAATATCAGGAGTGACACCAACGGAGAATTCTTGTCATTATCTCTTTCATCTTGTGGTCTAAGTCATTCCTCCTTTGAAATTCTGCAGGAAGAGAGGACTCCGTTCAGGCACTGCCCTTACATAACCAAATGGAAAAAAAGAACCAAAATGGCAAGAAATTAATCTCTCCCAGGGCTGCCCTCTTTAGCAGCCAGCCTCACTTTCCTTTGGGAAAACAGTGCTGGATGGCAGCTTAAATTATTTTATTTTACAAAAAGTAAATAACAGCCTTAAAGTGTTTTTTTATCTTCATATGCGTGACTTATGTGAAACTCATCATATTCCAAAAAAGCTTTAATACAAATTTTCAGTTCTCTGATAATAAAATTCCTACAAAATAATTCATTATTTTGCACTTTTTACTCTGTTCCAAAACCTCACAGTTATATGAGTAGCACAACTTGAAAACATGAGAGAATGTGGAATTAATAAACATTTTAAAAGCTGCTGATGCATTGAAATGAAATCCAAAGCTTTCCCCTGCAAAATGTGAACCATTAAAATGTTCTCTTTTAATGTTTTAAATCAAACCTATACATTTTAGATGCAGCTGTTGAATCCACAAATTCCAGGCTGAAATCACTGCCCTGTTTTGTTCGGGATCATTTTATTGACACGAGCAGTGCCAGGATTTTGTTTTTGCAGTGAGATTGTGTCTGTACCAAATTCCTGTTCAATTCAACACCTGGAGCCTGCAGACCCCACACCAGCAGAGATTTTTTTCCCCACCTCAAGTTTAAAAAGAAAAATACAAATCATTAGAGGAATTAACTTTGATACAAGCTTCATTAAGTTTAAACCAATTATTTTTCCTTTTTGACCTGCTATCCAGACTTTTGCTTCCTTAAAGCAGGGATTCCAAGCTACCTAACCCATTTTCCTGGAGGAGGCAGGGATTTTTCTTTCTAGGATTTGCAGAGTCAGAAGTTCCCACTGGAACTTGTGGTGCTTTCAGACATTCCCTTGTCCCTTAGGGGCACTTTGTGTCACAGGGTTTTATCGCTGTGCCATTTATCAGCTGTGATTTCATCCATATTTCACAGAAAAATTGCATTTTCTGGATATTTTTCTCTAGTCCTCATTTGTACTGTAGAATCCTTTATTTTATTTTTTTTAATTTTTATTTCTGAGTGCCATGAAGAGTCCAAGCTGAATTCCTAAAATCCCAATCTGTGCTATGAAAATGAGGTTCTCCAGGTCTGTGTAGAGATTTTCCTTCTCAGAATACACCACAATTTATATACTCAGTTAAAAACTGACTCTGTGTTCATCACAGAATGCAAAAGTTCTGCAACATTGTCATGTTTTCAACGTTATTTTTGAAGGATTCTTAAAATATGTGACAAGTGTTTGTTGTTTTTTTTTTGCTACAGCGTCCTGACAGTGATAGCAGATTTTAAAGATCTTTTGCACTGCCTTTGAAAGGCTTGATACATATATTTATTGATGAAGATTTAAACATTTTAAACCAACAATTTGGAATTAAATAGTCCTAAGTAGTAGGAGTGTGAGGTGGCCAAGTGTGGAGAGATTGTCAGAGCTTAAAGAGCGTTCAGTTGTGTGCTCTTTAGAATTATTATGTCAATATGACTTCTGCTTGTTTAAATACAAATACATGAATGGCTGAAATTACTTCTGGTGTCATTTAAAATATCCTGGAAAGTTTCTGAAGGGAGAGCTGATACTTTGGTAATTGAAAACCTCGGTGAGGAGAACATTCCTGGAAATACTTTTTGGTTCAGATCGATGCCACAGACAAGATGAGTGCTGGGGAAGACAAATGAAGAATGCCAGGTTTTTGGTTCAGCAGATAATAATAAAGTTTCCTGCAGTGTTGTTACAGAAAAATGATGGGAAGTGGAATTCTGGAAGGTTCAGATGGATTGGAAGATTCTGGGACTCAATATTAGTTTCTGGTTTTGCTAAAATGCCGAGAAGTTGAGGCTTCACAATGTGATTAATTCAGGAAAGGGTGGCATCAGGGGGTCAATATTTATCCAATAATCCATGAGACTGCATTTGAAAATTTGGAATTTCACAAAGGGAAGGTGAAGATCCATGATAATGGATCATGATTTTATAATTGATATTGTGCTAACTGTGTAGAATTAACCCTCACAAACATGGCATGGCACAAGCAGAGGCAGCACTTTTAGGCTAACAAATTTTCTGCACAGAAAAATTTTAAAATTTGATTTGAGCCCCATTTCCTTCCCAGCCATGCAGCTGCTGCTCCTGCTGTTTTCTGGAGCCTTTGCTGGGGGCAGATGTGTGGGAATGGAGCAGGAATCTTGATGAAGTCACAGGTGGGACTCTGGGACAATGGGTGGGAATTGCTCCAAGGCAGTGTGTTTTGGATCCCCTAATCCCCGATCCAGGGATTTCATCATTTCTGCACACAATTTAAGCAGCATGAAAGGAACCCTGCCAACAGCAGCTCAGGCACCCCTTTGTTCCTGTTCACTGGGACGGAAATAATTCCTCTCCCCAAGTGCTGGAATTCCTGAAAATCTGGCACCTTGCAGCTTTCATAGGAACAAGGATGGAAGATTCCCAAATTTGCCCTCATTCAGTTTTTAAGGACAATTTCTAGGCTCTCAGGGAACCCCTAATATCTCTGCTCACTTCTGTTTTTTTCATGAGGACAATCCAGCTGGAACATTTCTCTCTGGTGATTGTGTTCTGACAAGATGGATGGGCTGGGCAATTCCAGAGGTTTTAAATCCTGGAAATTCAAACTCAGATTCTTCTGCAACCAGCAGAGCATCCCAGCCTGGTGCCCTCACCCAACTGAATCCTGCTCCAGCTTCTTCTGCTGAACAGTTTTGGAGTTAAATCATCTGCAAATTATTTTATAATAATAGCAATTCAGACATTGAACAGATCACATTAATATCTGAGATGGCAAAATTCTGTTTATTCCCTAGAGTGAGAAGTTTTTTCAGTTCAGGCTGTTTGAAAAGGAACAAAATTTAACCTTTTTTTCTTTTCCCCATTCACTTAGAAAGTTTTGTACACAGCATTAACCTTTCTGATTTTCATTTCTCTTTCTCTTTTTTTTTTTTGCCTTGAAATTCTTTAGGCAATGAAAATTACTTCTAATTTTGTAGTGATACACAGTGCATGCACCCAGTTTTAGCGATACCAACTAATTAACTTTCATGAAACTGCAAGGGGAAAAGTATTTTTATTTCATGTGGAGAGACAGGCAAACTGAAGGGCACACACACACACACAGATCCTGGAGTTTTTAACCTGCACCAAAACATGATTTGCTTTTTCTCCAAGTTCACCAGAGGTTTTCACTTCCAGAGAGGTGGTTGGTTAATTTGTGTCCCAGAGCTGTCAGGATCCACACTGAGGGGAAAAAAAAAAGGCTCAGCACTTGAGCAGCTATTTGGAAGTGGAAGGTGGGTGCCAGAGTGTCTGGCAGTTCAATATCAAGGTGGATTAAGAGCATTAAGGAAGCTTAAAGAGCACCCAGGAGAGACATTCCCATGGGCTGGGAGGCTCATTCCTCTGCAACAGTTGCTTGGCTGCAATTTGGGTTGAAAGATCAAGTTTTCTCCTGGAATTGCGACTTTTTTTTTTTCTTTTTGTTAAGGATGCTCCAGATCCCGCTGAGTGTTCAGATTTGGGAAAGCTCAGACAACATCCTTTGTCAATTTAAAGGGAGCAGGTAGGTTTTCCTTTTTGATTAATATTTCTGTTTTCATGACCTGTTACAACCAATAGTCCCAATCTATGTTGGTTTCCAAGTTTTATTATCATTAAAATATGAGGCAATTGCCTGAGCCATGTGTGTTCTGTGCTGCTGGATGTGGTTGGATCCATCCATCCTGCCTGGAATTATCTGGAAGAATCCTGTCTGCATTGAAGATTTATTGCCAAATGTTTACCAAACAAGCTTCAAAATATTGAAATTACCTTTTAAAAAAAGCTTATTTTAAAATCATAGCATGCTGTTATCTATAAAAGCTATTTTCTGAGAAAAACTCAGTGGGATGAGCACAATATATAACAGGAATCTGTCATGATTTTTTTCTACATTATTGACTGAGATTCTTATTAGATTACTACTTAATTATTCTTAGATTCTACTTGAGAATCTAATTATTAGATTATTACAGATTGCTATTAGATTCTACTTGAGATTTGTTCCAGATCAAGATGTGCTTTTCCACTGAAGTTTTAAAAACTTTATCTAGAATGTGATTACATTATTTTCCATTATAAATAGCTTCTATGTTTGGAATAATACTTATGGTAGGATTCAGACAGAGTACAAAATGTAGAATATACTGAGGCACTGAGCTTGGGCTCCCGTGTTAAAACAACAATATCCAGTGCAACATTTTGTGAAATTACACAAAAGCAGCAGTCAGAGTATCCATGGTTTGTGTTGATATTATAATGAAGTATTCATGGAAAAATGGGAGTGTTGTTTCCACATGGATTCTGATGCTTCTGCTGTTCCCTCAGCTGGATTCTCTGCTCTTTTGGAGCTCGATGGGAATCTGAAGCAGGAAGGTTTCCCAGTGGCTGATGGAGAGAAGGAAGAGGCAGAGCCAGGCTGTGAGAGGATCCTGTGATGGCAGCACAGCTTGGGCTGAGGGAGGTGGGGACAGGTGAGTCCCAGCTCCCTGCCAGGGGCTGCTCTCTGCATTCTGCTCCACTTTTCTCCTCCAGCTTGGGAGGCAGAGTTCAGTCCTTGCTCTTGGAACCTCAAAACTCCGATCTTTTCAAGCTGTTCCAGCAATTTCTAAGCTCTCCTCTGTCAGGCCCCACTGGCAAGCACATGGCCAGGCCATTTATATGCTTTAACTATTCCTGTGCTGTGGAATGGCATTTGTGGATTATTGGCAATGTCAGACCAGAGCAGCTCTTCAGTTACACTCCTGCTGCACTTCCACAAACACTTTAAGCCAGCATAAGCCAGAGATGCTGCCCTGCCCTGCACAAATGTTCTTGCAGCTGCACTTTGAATTGATTGGGGAACTGATTTGGGTTAAAACCAGCCCAGCCAAGAAGCCAAAAAACATCTCTAAACTCCTTTCTGAACTCACCCCCTCCCCAGCCTCTCCAATCTTTATGCACCTTCCTGGGGCTGAGACCACAACAAGTGTGTGAAAAAAAACAGGAGCTGCTTTTGTGTTGCCAGGGCTGGTTTTTAAAGGGCTTGAGGAACTGCAGTTTAAACTCTGTCTCCTTGTTAAACACCAGATCTTCTACAAGAGGATTAATGATCATATTTTTATGCCCTGACTCCCAAGGCACACCTTGGAGAGAACCCAGGGTGTGACCCTGGACTAATTTTGTCTCCATCACCTGCCTGCCTTTAACCAATTTTCTCTTAAAAACATCAAGTTGTCTCTTCTGTGTTCCAAACTGTCTCTAAGCAAAACACGTTCCCACACCCTCTGAAATATTTTGCTATCCTCTCCCAGCAGATACTTTCTGTATTAGGCAGTTTCACTCAGTTTTTATGCAACAAAACAATGGAAGGAAAATACAGGACTGGGGTGACTTGTCAGTGTTAAAATCTGACACTTGGAGCAGCTCATTTTCTCCAAAACTCTGCTAAAGTAATCTGTGAGTTTCACAAGTGGTTTATCCTTGGATTACAAGGATTTACAAGGGTTTGCTCATCCCAAATTACATTTATTTTGTTGTTAGACACAGGAGCACAGAACTCTGTTTGCAGGGAACAGGCAGTTTGTGGGCATGGGCAGGAAAAGTAACACTGTACCCTTGGCTGATGGATTTGTTTGTGGGATTTTTAAACATCAGGTCAAAGATGGTGACATTATTTGGAGTTATACTGAATAAAACATCACCTCTGCACCTGCAAGTACACCACCAAACCCTCCAGTTCCTAGCTAATATTGCAAAATTAACTCTGCAGCCTGCCAAGCAAAATTCAGGTGTGGAGTTTGCCTCGTGTCATTCAGGAGACATGGGAAAGAGAAAGCACTAATTATAGAGGCCCACTGCCAATTCTGTCTAAACTGGAAGTTTCCTCCTCTCCTCACCAGTAACTGGGACACTGGGTTACAAAAATAATCTCCCCAAATTCCGTGGTGGGCTCCTAACGTGTGTCCTGGCTCTCACTGAGTTATCCCTGATTTGAACAACCAAACGAATTGCGAGGTTTTCTCAAATATTCTGATGGTGAAAGGTTTTAATTTTATAAAATGTTCAAGCTGGAATAACCCTCCAAGGTCGTGGAGTCCAGCCTTGCCAAGGCCACCACATGTCCCCAAGTGCCACATCCACCCAGCTCTTAACTCCCTGCAGGGGTGGGGACTCCACCTCACCCTGAAAAGGTTGGAATTAAAGGTTCCTTGGGCTGTGGGAATTTCCAGTCCATTCTGACTTTTCAAGACTCCTGGCTTTTCTTTCAGGAAGAGTTTGCAACCTAAGAATTGCTTTTGGTTGTAAGAGCCAAGAAAATCATTGACCATGTTACAGGTGTAAGTTCTTAAAAGTTAAAAATCAAGATAAAAAATAATAAAAAAGAAAAATAGAGGGTTTTTCTAGAATTATCTGGAGGCAGTTTAGCAGATTTTGAGATAATACAGATTAATATTATTTTTATTTCCTAGCCCACTATGATTTTCTCTGGTCTCTCTTCCATCTCATACCAGGTGTGTTATTTTCCTTAAAAATGTGGCTGGGATCTTTAAATAAGAGGAAGGTAAACCCATGGCATGTCCCAGCTAAAAATTTAATCTGTTCCTTCAAAGAACTTAGAAAAGTGAAGTGAAATTTTTTAAATCTGTCAGATTGAAATTCAATTTTTCGATATCTCCATTTAAAGGACATTTCTTAAAAACAAAATTTGAATCCAGATTGATTTCAGTTCTTTTCTAGTGTAGAAATGCTCAGTAGGATGGAAATTCACTGAGCTCCAGTTTAGAATCCCTTTAAAGCACAAGGAATGATTATTAACTTTAAAGCAAAGGCAGAGCATTTTTATTTTAACTCGTGTGAAGTTGTGTGAAACAAACTCTGGGTGCCTAAAATATTTTAGGATGGAATTCTTAATTCTCAGAAGCCACATTTTTAATCGATTTCTACAACCTGAGTGGCATGAAATGTTTATAAATGGAGAAAATGCAGGAGCTCTCTGAGAGTGCAGAGTTTTGGGGGTGAGGCTGGGATTCAAGAGGTGCTTGGGAAACATCCCTGAAATGAAAATTCTGCTTGAAGTTTGCTACTTGGAAAGATTTTTTTTTCAGCAGGAGACTTGGCACTGGATGTGCTGGAGCTGCTCTTAACAGTTTAATTAATGCTGTGTTATGTGTGCATGGTTTTTTTAGCATCTCCTATTTGGAAACACTGCTTGATCTATAGAAATCAGAAGTGTGCACACTCCCTGAGTGATGCACGTTGTTGTGGCTGTGAACCCTGCACGTTTGTAATGTTAAATTTGTCAAAGTTAATGTGTTGAAAAGTAACAAGTTACTTAAGTTTTAGTTAAATGTCTCTTTCTGCAGGAAAATTACCATAATGGTTACTTTTACTAAAATGCAATTACTGTCATTGTAACAATCAATCATATTTTCCTGGGGAAGGAACTTTGCTGGTTCTGAAGGCATCAAAATGTGAGATTGCTCTGCTCAGTGCTCACAGGAGCTGCAGAGGCAAGAAACTTCTGGGGAGAATCAAGTTCCTCTCAGATGGTTTTCTTCCAGAGTATTCCAAAATAGAAATTAACTTCTTAAATGAAACTGAGCCTTGTAAAACACCAGCCAAAGCTTTATAAATTCTGAAAGGCTTGAAAAATATTTGAAAAAGGTTTTGTTACAGCTGAGCTTGATTTAAGCCTGAAGCAACAAGTTCCCATCTGCATTTCCCACTTGGCTGCCATAACCTAGGGAGTTCGGCACAGAAACCTGGAAAGAAAAAATCTTAAAGCTCATCCCAATCTCAATCCCAATCCCAATCTCAATCCCAATCTAAATCCTAAATCCCAACCTCAATCTAAATCCCAAATCTCAATCCCAATCTAAATCCCTAATCCCAAATCCCAATCCCAATCTAAATCCCTAATCTCAAATCCCAATCCCAAATCCCAAATCTCAAATCCCAATCCCAATCTAAGTCCCAAATCTCAAATCCCAATATCAAATCCCAATCCCAATTTCAAATCCAAATCCCAATCTAAATCCCAAATCCCAATCTAAATCCCAAATCCCAGTCCCTGCCAGGGGTAAGGACACTTTCCATAGACCAGGATGCTCCAAATCTCACCCAGCCTGGGAGCACAGGACAGAAATGAGTTTTTAAAATATTCAATGATATTTTCCTGGCTGGATTTTAAAAGAAATTTCTTCCTTGCACAAATTTTTTTTTAACCTGCTGTGTCACAGAGAAGTTCTTGAATTCTCCCAGGTAAGAAATAATTTTGAGGTATCCTATGAAAAACTGAATTATTTTTTCAGGCAGTTTTTGTCTCATAGAAATATGATTTAATATCTGAACCCATCACCCAAAGCACAATTAATAATCTCATGGAAGTTTTGAAGCTTAGCTGATTTTTTTTCTAGGATAGTGAACTTCGAAGGGTTTTATAATTTCATTTTTTGTGTTTGTCTGTCCATGGAAACAAAAATATCACCTCCATAAGCAAAACAACTGCTAGAACATGCACCAAAAGTGTTTTCACACTTGGAGATTCATGTTCATATATGATTCTGCTGTGGTAAATAGAATGGAATAAACACATTATTCCACACATCTCCAGCTTTGGTTGGGTTTATATTCAGTTTATTTTGCAAAAAAATGACAGAGGTTTCAGTGAGGCATTGATAACACTGATATTTAGGCAATTTTCTGTTTGAAATGTGAATGTTATTTTCATTTCACTGGTTGGAGTTGGTTGAATTAGCACTGTAAGTGTATTTTTAATATTTATTTCAGTGCATGCTTTTCAAACTCTTCAATATAAGAGAGTGATTCAGTACCTGGGATTTGAGTCACAAAATTGTAATTGTAATTTTAATTCAAATTAAAAAATATGTGTTGGGTTTAAAATTTATTCTTTTCTATGAAAAAATTTCTGATTGGTATATTATTGGATTTTGGAGATCACTCACCAAATATCCTTCTACAAAATTCTCTTTTCCTAAAAATTCCTTTGCTTAAAGTCTCCCTGTCATGGCTCACATGATGGTGTGAAATTTAAACCCAATGCCAAATTCCAAGCCCACTGGAAGACTTTTTGCTAGATTAGGACATAAACACCCCTGTGCATACTCTTGTTTATCAAATTCTTCTGCCTAAAGGCAGGAAGATCAACAGGATCTCTTCTTTTTACTTTTCCATGCAGCATTTTTAGATTACAGTAATTTCACGATCATAACCCGCACCTGATTATAAGCTGCACATCCGGGTAGACCACGGGATTTTCCTGTATATAAGACGCACCCGAAGATAAGCCACACCTTACTTTGGCA
>VRYO01002782.1:30873242-30891726 GCA_009812075.1 Sialia sialis | reverse complement strand
CGTGAAATTACTGTAATTAGGGACAGGAATCTGGTCACTGTTTCCTTGAGTTTTAAAGGAATGGCTGGATTTGGCTCTCAGTGCTCAGGGCTGGGTGACGAGGTGGGATTGTCACACACTGGACTCAGTGATCTTGGAGTTCTAGCGATTCTGTGATTCTCTGCTGTGACATGAGGACACATCCCAACAAAAGGCAGAACTCTGCAGAACACGCAATTTCCACCAGTTTGTCTCATTCCAGCTCAATCCCATCCCCACCAAGCAGCAGGATGTGAAAGCAGCCTGGTAGTGCCCCAGAGGCAGAGAGCACAGGGAGGGATGGACACAGACAGAGCCTGCCATGGGGCTGGCATCATTATTACAATTAGTGCTGCTGGATACCAACAACTCTGACAATCCATTGAACTTTGAGATTGCTGCAGGGAATTGGAGAATTTTCCAGCCCCAGAGGTTTGCAGGACTGTCCCGTGGGTTTGCCAGGCTGGTGGAAGCACCACATGCTGAGCACCACAATTCCCTTCCCTTCCCTTCCCTTCCCTTCCCTTCCCTTCCCTTCCCTTCCCTTCCCTTCCCTTCCCTTCCCTTCCCTTCCCTTCCCTTCCCTTCCCTTCCCTTCCCTTCCCTTCCCTTCCCTTCCCTTCCCTTCCCTTCCCTTCCCTTCCCTTCCCTTCCCTTCCCTTCCCTTCCCTTTCCTGATGTGGTAAACTATGCTGTCTATATCTGAGGGTTTTTTCCTCCAAGTTTTAATGATTTTTCATTTGTCCCTGCTCACTTAAATTTTTTATTATTCTTCCACGAATCTCCTGTCATTAATTTAAATCTTTGTGGCAATGATAATCCTCAGTTGGAGTTTCAGCATATGCAAGTTTGGAGCACTTCAGTTTTATTTTCCTGTTCTCACTCACAGAGCTGCTCTTCACCACTACCTTGATGGCTGGATTTTATTTATTTTACTTTTCTCATGAAGAACCATTTCAGATAAATTTCCTTTTTTTTTAATCCTGTTCTATCAGTTTGCTTTGTCTCTTATTCCTCTTTAAAACATTTTTTATCATTCTTCCTTAAAACATCTGAGGGATTTTTTTTTTACTCTTAGACTTCATTTTCATGTTGGTTACTTTTTATTCCAGAACACATCATAAAAGAGCTCAAAATCCAGCCTTTGTGGAATAGTCTAGACTTAACAGTTCATTACATTTGCCTTTAATGACTGCTTTGCATTCTGCTTATTAGCACTGCCTGTTTATTTTCATTCTCTGTGTGGATGTGCAGCCTATGGACTCAGGATTGGATGGATATCCAGGAAACACCAGTGGAAAAAACTGAATTTTTATCCCTGGAAGTGTCCAAGGCCAGGCTGGATGGAGCCCTGGGATTGTTGAAGGAGTCCCAAACCATTCCATGATTCTGTGATAACCAAAAAATGGTAAAATCAGACAAATTTAAGGATCAGAAATCCTTCATGAACAGGCAACTTGCCATTGATCACATCAGACAGGTGAGGAGGAGCTGATGTCTTTCAGGTGTTTTATTACAGAAATTCTTGTTGGGGACACTTTTGAGCTTTGTCAGCCCCAAACACCTGCCAATCCCACCTGGTGTTGAGATAATTTAAATGATAAGGGGATATTTGTAAAACCTGAGAATGCTTGCCCACCCTCAGTTTTGGCAGTGCTGGAATTTTGAATGGAAATTTAAAAATTACTAATTCTCTTTCAACCCCAAGTAGAATTTTGAGACAAATCTTTATTTTGGGCAAAGTAATGCATTGCTTCTGGGCTTTGAGTTTTGGGGATTTAGTGCTGTACAAAGAGGATTTTAAAGTGTTAATTTTTCATCTAAGCTTGTGCTAAAGGCCCAGCTTGTCCATTTAATGTTGGTGTGTTCCTCATATTTTAATTAAGCTTTCATTTTGTTCCTCTGCACCTGATAGTTTTCCCAGGATGTTGTTTCCTACTGGGGAGGTTTTTTAGACTGGAGTTTTCCTTTCCTCTGTCCTGCAGCTCCATCCATCCCAGCCTGGGGTTGTTTATGAGCCAGTTTGGCAGATTTGGGGCTGGGTGGAGCAGTGGAGATCTCAGGAGTTTCCAGAAATCCTGCTCAGCTCTAGGCTGGGAAGGAGCCAGAGTGGAGAGTGGAATGGAGCTGCTTCGGAAATGTGCAGCTCTGTGCCTTAACCTTTCATTTCATGGAAGCTGTGTCATTCTCTTCCCTTTCTTCAGGCTTTTCTACAAAAATCCTGAAAGCAGAGAACAAGGAAAACCCCCTCAACTTCCAACCAACTCGGGAATTTATCCTGCAGATTCATTTTCCCTGTGATTTTAGATTAATATTAACCAAACCCATTCAGCCTTTATACAACACAACTTGAATTTTAGCAGTTGTTGGTAAAACCAACTCTTTACATGATTTTTTGTTTTCCTCAGTGGGAATTTTGGGCTCCAGACTCTTTGTGTGCCCCTGTAAATTTGGAATACTTAGAACCTGTTCCTATTTGGATGTTGGGAACAGTGGGCAACACACAAACTGTGACTCTCACCAAATTTTGCTCAAAGGGACCCCAAATCTTTGTTATCTTCAGGAAGGAAGGCAAGATCATTAAAAGTAATTATCCAGTGCCTGCTGCTTGTTAATTACTTGTAAGTTCATTATTTTAGACTGTGCTCAGAGTGTATCCTGCCTGGGCAGTAGCCTACAGGTTCTGGATATAATTTTATTAGTGTCCTTGAAGCAGTCTATTACCTATTTAAAAATACTTCAAAATGTAATTATTTAGGTGATTTTTAATCCTACAGGATGCATTGCTAATTATTACTGATATTATAAATTTATTTTATTGTATGGGGTGGATTTTGCCTGACGAGTTTCGGGGTTTTAATTAAAAGTTCTAATGGATTTATTACTAATAACTTTGGGCTCTGTTAATGCTAATCACCAATATTTTCTGTGGGAGATGTGGACAATCAGAGAAATGATTCAGCTGGCTGGAATGGGATGATTTCCACCTTCCAGAGGAGGTTATGGGTTGTCCCATGGAATTGGTGCTGGATAATCAAGGCTCTCACTCAGAATTTGTCCTCTACAATGAAAAATTCCATCAGCCAGGATGTGACAAACTTGTATTTATCAGAATGATTGCACCCAAAAAGTGACCAAACTCCCAGGAAATTCCTGCCCAGTGTAGGTCCTGGAAACATGGAAAGAATTTGAAATATATGGGAAATGAGGAGGGGAAGTGGGAGAGGGGTCTGGGAACCAGGATTGAGGAATGGATCGAGAAGAACTCAGCTGGACCAGGAGTGGGGCTGGCTGGAATTGGTGCAGGCTGCTGGGGAAGCAGGAATTTGGGTGCAATGGAGCACTGGCACATTGGGGTTTTTTTGTGGGTCTGCCCTTGCACGTTGGACATCACAATCCTTTCACCTCTCACAGTGTTATTTATTAAATCCATGTGTTAGTTACATTATTAAATCCATTAAAGCTGTTAGAGCTCTCCTAACATCCCTGGCTGTGCTCTGAGCTATAAAAGAGTCTGTGTTTAAAGATAATTTTTGAGCATCGCTGTGCTGGGTTTGCTCAACTTAATTAAACCTTTCCTACCAGCAAAACCGTGTCCATTGGAAGATTTGAAACCAAAAGTGGGGAAAGCTGGAACTGGTGCAGAGCTGGGTATGTGGGGATGCGCTGTGAAGGGCAGAAAGGTTTGGAAAGGTTGGAAATCCCTGGACTTTTTGACAAAACCAGGGGCTCAGAGCAGTGACACAGCTGAGAAAAGCAGGAGGCACTGGAATATTCGTGCTGGAGATGGGAATATTTCAGCAGCCATCTGTGTCCACTCCTGAGCACTCAGAGATCCTACAGCTCTTCCCATTCTTTCACCTCTTATGCTCCTTCCCAGGAAGGAAATTCTCTGGGAGAAATGCTGGGAATTCTCATGTTTCGTCACATTGCACAACAAGGTTGATTTAAAAAAATCCCCAACAAACCCAAACAGATAAAAAAATGTACTTTATTAAGAGATATTTGGAAGCTTTCTGATCGTGCTGTGATTTAAAGGAGCTCAAGATATTTAAATGTCAGAATTCTATTGGATATTTATAGGAAAAAGAGGCAGAAGCGTGGAAAACTGGAGAAGGGATGGGTAGGCCTGGCTCTTACCTCCCCTGTTTAACTCCAGTTGGGTGTTTTCTTATCACCTCACATCTGAGCTAAAGCTCAGAACCTGGATCTGAATCAGGAATACGCAAAAAGAACCCGCACGAGGCAATTTCTTTGTGAGCAGAACCATTCCGAGCCCAAATGCTATTTCTCGCACGTTGCTCCGAACAGAAAGTTTGCTGCTGTAAACCAATTTGCTGATTAAAAAATGGCACACTCTGCTCATCACCTCCAACAGGGCATCTTGAACTCCTCTGCTGACTTCTCCAGACAAATGCAAAGTGACATCTCCAAGCAAGAGCAGCTATTACTGGCACTCAGGACTTAATGCACTGACCCGGCGTTCCCTCGCTGACCTTGGCACCAGCAGGAGATTAGGAGTGGCAGCGTCTCCCTGGCTTGTTTATTTCCTTGGAAATAGCCAGCTTGTGACATCAAAATTCCACAAAAATCTCCAATTACAAGTTAAAATGAAACAATTTATCTTACAACCAGCAATTGAAAAATCCCCACCTGTGTGGCTGCTACGGACAATGGGGGGGAAATATTTTAATAAAAACCACAAAGGTGAGACCAAATAAATGTGAGGATCTTTTATTTCTTTTGAAACAACTCCATCCCAAGTTCAAAGGGATGATTAGACAATAAACTTGGGTCTAGGTGGTTGAAATCTCAGGATTTCTGAAGTGCTGATGTTCTGATTGCACCAACCTCCCCACGAGTCTCTTTCCAGTAATCAGGAAAACAAATTTCCTTGGGAGCCAGTGGGAGAAGTGAATTTATAGTTATTCCCTGCCAGCTGCTTAAAAAGCTGCCAGCTAATCTGTTTCCCTGCTCTTTTTTAGTGTCAGAGTTGAGATCTGTCTTGATTTGAGCTGAATTCTTTGTGGAGAAGCTTGGTGATTGCTGGTGGTTTCCTGCTGCAAGAAAAACCTCCTCGACAGAAAACTTCTGAGCTCATTTTTTTTTATAATCACCCAATTTGTGATGGAGCTGAGAGTGCTGAAAGAGTGAGAATGAGAAAACTACTGAGAATTCACACTGACCCCTCATTCAAGGCACAACAATCACCGAGGCTTGTGGATTTTAAATACAAAAATTAAATTTTGTATCGTGGAGTTTCACCCCATTCTGTTAGTGAACAACATTGTTGTGAGCTGGTGTAAACCTGGTGCATGTATGACACAGATTGCCTGGAATATGGATTCAGTCAGCTCTGCCAGGATTTCCTTTCCTTCACAACGTGATGATCATTCCCAGAGGAATGCTTCATTGAGGTCTTTTGTTTTCACTGCTTGCACAACTTTGCTGCTTCTCCTGCACCTTCTGCCACATCTTCTCTATTTTTCTTCTGTCCTCACATTCTTACAAACCCTTTTTCTGGTGGAAGGTAACTCCTGATACTGATCCATCTGATATTTGTGAGATTTGTCCCATCCCTGGCAGTGTCCCAGGCCAGGCTGGAGCAGCCTGGGACAGTGAGAGGTGTCCCTGCCCTTGGCAGGGGTGGCACTGGATGAGCTTGAGGGTCCTTTCCAATCCAAATCATTCCAAGATTCTCTGATCCTGCCATTTTGTGTGTCAGCTTTCCTTTCTTCTTATGGAAAAGGTGAATTTGGGACGATTTCTGGAAGCCATCGGTGCTTGACAGATTCAGGAAATAGCTGCTCCTTTCCCACTTTGTCCCAGACTTCCTTTATAATCCAAGAAAAGACTTTATGGCTTTCACTACAGAACAGAGAGTAATAGAAATGGCTTTTTTAATAGTTCCTGTTGTAGAATTTAGGAATAATTATTGCAAATATGTAAATGTAAGGAAGGCAAACGTGGGTAGAAACCATGGCTTATCTTTCATTCTGCTGAGCAGCACCGGTCAGGAATATTCCAAGAAAGTGAAAAGCATTGGAGCACAATATTCCTTCATCCTCCAGAAACCCATCTGTGTTTTTCCTGCATGTTCCATACCTCTGAACACCCTTCCAGGGAGAGGGCAGCTCGAGCAGCTCCAGCCCTGCATCTGGGAGCAATCCCCTTCTCCTAAGGGCTGCAGTTTGCAGCAGGAATTTTTTGCAAGGTTGATTTCCAAACCATTGATTATTTGCTAAAATCCTAAAAAAAAAAAAAAAAAAAGTGTCTTTAAAAATTCCAGAGAAAGTTTCCCAGGCAAACTTCTTCTGTTCAAACTTTTACCTGGAGGTTTTTAAACAGTTTCAAGGAGTAGGTGGAAAAGTCATTAGCAGATCATAATCACTGCTTTGGTATTTGCTTTAGAAATTCAAAATACAAAGCAATCTGCAGAGCATCTCTCAGGATCAGGTGAATTTTCTTTTTGGGACTGTTACTTGGATGTGTGGCTGTTCCTAATGTTTGATCACATCCTTACAGGTGTGCTGTGCTTCAGTCTGCAAACAACTCCATTTGGGGGAATTTTGGAAATAGTGATTCCTTTCTGAGTGGGGGATTTTGGTTTGCTCTTAAACACAGAAGAGCAGCCTGAGTTACACAAAATCCTTTGGGGAAAAATAAAGAACAGCTCTGTTATTCCAGGCATTGAGTAACATCCCTGATTTCTTCAAACTCAACACCAGCAGTGCTGAAATAAAAATGGTTTCAGGGGTGATTCGACAGAAGATGTGAGAATTCATGGTGTACAAAATATGGAATTATTTTACCTGATAAAATGGGCCTGATTTGGCTCATTTCAATCTCAATACTGTAAATTAATAATTTGATTGTTGGTTGCAGCTTCCACAACACTGGATGTGGAAAGAGCAGTTGTTTAAACAATAATATTTAGAAACGTTGGTGCTTGGTACTTAGGAAATCCATTCCTACCCTCAGATAACCCCAAACCAAACCCTCCTCTGGCAAACCTGTTGATTTGGAGGTGATGATTCCAAATCCTTACCTTCAGCCTCGGCTGGGGCCTCTTGTGCAACTTCCTCCCTGTAAAAGTCAAGGAATTTCACCTTTCCCAGCTCTTTTTGGGCAGAGTTTGCACACCCCCTCACGTAGCCATCATTAATAAAGCACATTTATTCCTCAGCTGACAATTTTTCACAGCAGCTTCCAAGGCAGCATTCCTTTTGTTAAAAGCCTCAATCATATCTGGAGTCATTAAGGATGATAATTACCTCTGGAGGGTTAGAGCAGAGCTGCTGCTGCAGAAATTTAAGGTGTGTTTTGCTGCTTTGTCTCTGATTTGATTTTCAGTTGTTTCGGTTTGGGTGTGAAAGTGGGGATTAAAGCTGCAGTGACCCAGTTATAGTTATTGCAGCTGTTAATCACCCGTGATTCAAAGATATTTAAAGGCAGTTGGTAGTTGGGAAAATGAATAAAATATTGCCATTGACAATTCATCAGAGAAATCAAAAATCTTCACAAAAATCAAATAAAAAATGTTTGAGATTGTTCCTTTGCTGCTCAGGCAGCCACGGTGGGTGCAACATTCTTAATTTTTACAGAATATGTGGAATCACATCCATGTTTCCCATGGCCGTGTGACTCTTTTCCACATTTTTTTTTTCTCTTCCACTTTTCCACTGAGCTGCCCGAGGCGACCTCTGGAACTGGGATTGGATGTGGTGGCCTCACACTGGAGCTCATCCCTGTTCCCATTCATCTCCACAGGGTTGCCTTTGCAGGGAATTCTGGTGATTTGAAGGCCAGCAGAGTTATTTGACTTCTGCTCATTTTAGGCAAAGCGTGCAGTTAATGTGCTTATCCAGCAGGGTTGGCTATTCCATTCATCCAAAGGGACATTCCAGAGGAATAAAGCTGCCAGTTTTAAACTGGGGATGGTTTCATGCTGCAGAGAGCAGGTTGGATTTCCCAGACGGACACGTAGACTCTCTGGAACCACAGGTTCAGGTCCTGGCAGCCAGCCCTGCTTGGGGACACACGTGACACTCCTCTGGTCCCCTGAGCGTGGCTCTGCTGAAATCCCACACACTCAGCGGGGAAATAAACAGTTTTATCTTCCTGCGCCTGTGGAATTGTCCCTGCTCCTGCTGGAACAGTGAGAGGAGAAGAGAAACCCTACATTAATCAGGGTGGTGGAACTGACACTCAGAACCACCCTTCCTTCCCACAAAATCTGGAAAATTTTGTCAGAAAATGTTGCTTCAGAACTGAATATCTTTGGGTTTGGGAAGGAGAATGTGGCCTCAGCACCGAGGTGCTTGTTGAGCTGTGCTGGATTGTTTGGTGAAGTCTGAATTACAGAAGTTGTATGTCGAGGTCAGGCAGGCAGAGAAGGCTCTGGGACACCCTGGATTTGTCTTTCAGGACTTAAAGGGGACTTGTGGAAAAATGGGAGAGTGTTTTTTTACACAGACAGGATGCAGGGAATGGCTTCCCACTGGGATATTGGGAAGGAATTCCTGGCTGGGCTGGAATTCCCAGAGCAGCTGTGGCCGCCCTGGATCCCTGGAAGTGTCCAAGGCCAGCTTGGATGGGGTTTGGGACAACCTGGGATAGTGGGAGGGGATGTGACTGGATGGGATTTAAGGTCCCAGACCAGTCTGGAATTCTTTGGAAAACAAACCCCTCTGTCCCAGCTGGAAAACTGCTTGGAAATTCTCACAAAATGGGATACCAGCACCTCAGCAGAGAACCCTTTGGGGTAAATATTTGGACAGAGAAATCAAGCCTCACCTTGGAAGAACAGAGTGGGATTCCTGCACTGCCCAGGTGTTTCATGAACACCCCAGTGGTGATTTTAATCTCCTTTGCCTCAGAACTTTGAAAGGAAATGGGAAGAACAGTGAAGTGCAGGGACAGTTCTGTGCTGTGTTTTGGAGGGAGAAGGGGCAGCTTTTCCTGGGGAATGCTCCTGGATCTTTAGCTGGGAGTGCTCCTGGATCTTTAACTGGAGATCCTCCTGGATTTTAAGCGGCTCCTTCCATCCCAGAGCTGATTGACACCAGGCAGAGCCTGCCTGCATTTCTCAGTTCTGTGCCTGAGAGCTGAGCAAACAGCTCACAGCAATATTTTCCTAGATCAGATATGTTCCTTTCCAGGATATTGGGACTAAAACAAGACAGTATTTTAACCCTGCCCCATGTTTGCTGCTAAAACTCTGTGTGAGAGCTCCTCGAGAATCCCTCACTTCAAATAAAGGCTGAACTGCAGAGGTCTCAAAAATTTGTGACAATTATTATTAAGCATTTTGGATAACAATGAGTGGGGAAAAAAATCCCTAAATTTCAAAGATTGTTTAAAATTTTCACATAGGGGAGACAAGGTATTTTTTAATATTGTTTTTGGGGTTTTTCATGCAGCACAGAGCAGGTGCCTAATGCTGGCACAGTTTTTTCTGTGTATCCTGGAGATAGCTGAAGGTCTGAGTGAACACTGATGAGTCTGAAAAAACATCAGTGGATTGAGCAATGAGTAAAGGATTAAAAAACTCTGCATGTGACAGCAGCAGCTTTCCAGAGGAACGAAATTTTAACAACATTGCTCTTGTGCAGGTGATGTTAATTTAGCCTTAAAATGCTGTCCCAAGGAGTGTGGCTGATCTCCAAGGGGGTGCAGGAAGTTCTGCAGCTTTACTCCATGGAGCAATCCTGTTGAATTAGATTTTTGCTGGAATATTGGAAGGGAAATGGCAAAAACCAGTTCTGCTGCAGTTTAATTTGTAAGGATCCCCTCCCAGTGTGAGTCCCTTGTCGGAATCTCAGCAGCCTGGCCAGAGCAGGAATGGTGCAAGGAGATAAAACAGCACCAGGTAACCATTTCTAAATGAGCAATAGAATAAAAAGGAGTCTGGAATAAAAGAATAATCTCGTTATTGGGAGAGGTGTTCAGCAGCACGGTGTCAATCATTCCCCCTGTTCCATAATGTCAGAAATGGAGCTGTGACATCCAGCTGTGCTCCAAGGCATACTCAGACATGACCAAGTGTAAGCTCTTGCAGCTTTTCTTACATTCTGAAAAGTTTATTTTATTTCTGTGGATGCATTTTGAAGAGTTTCATGCTTGGGGAGAAAAAAAACATTTTTTAGAAAAAGCAATTTTACCTTTTTTACTAATACAGTAATAATCCAGGCTTTTAGATTATTGCTCCTGCTCTTCACTGAAATGAAAATTAAACAAACTTCAGCCTAACTAGAATGGGTTGCACAAAAGTAAAAACCTAGGGAGAGGGAAAAGCTATTAAGAGATTTAAGCACACAAGGAACAAGACCTTTTAGAGGAGATTAAAGTGTGTGACAAGCATTAGTATTTCAAGGTGCTGTGATCTCCTCCTGGATTGATGTGCCTCAGAATGAGATGAGCCACATTAAAAGCTGAAATCATCCGAGCTGGTGTGAGCCTGAATAGGAGCAATTACCAAATAGTCAGGCATGAAATAAAATGTGCAATTTTTGGGAAGCTGCAGCACGGCAGCCTCGCGGTGATCAAACACCAACCTCTCCCTCGAAACCCAAATTTCAGAGACAGCACTGCTGGGGGGAAACTGGGAAGCTGGAAAGGAACAGTTCCAATTTGGATGCTGCTGCCTGGCACTTGGTGTGGTGAGAAAGCATGGCCAAGAGAGAATACAGTGATTTTTACGATTATAAGCCGCACCTTTTTCATTGAAGAATCCAACCTACCCCAGCAGTGCGGCTAATCATCAGGTGCGGCTTATCTATGGACAAATCCCAGTGAAATGCCAACCCGGAAGTGAGAGCCAGCCGGGGAGGGCACCTGGGGCTGCCTTTAAAGGCTTGGCTGGTTTATGGAAACTGTTTGCAACTTGAGCACCTGACACCAAACCCCGCGCTGGTGCCATTCTGTTACTAACTCGTTACTTTGTCGCACATGGATCCTCGCTTTTAAAAAAATGCGGCTTATATTCGGGTGCGGCTTATATATGGACAAATCCCGTGGTCTACCCGGCTACTGGGAAGTGTGGCTTATAATCAGATGTGGCTTATAATTGTGAAATTACTGTAATTAAGGTGGTTAATTAGCATTAGAGGTGCATTAGAGGGATGCCAGCGTGCCCAGGTAGCTCTGGGTGCTGCTGGGCCCTGACCCCCAGAGCCCATCAGGAGGCTTTTTCTGCATCAGAGAGCCTTATTCCCCCCTGAGCATTAGAGCAGAATCCTCTTAGGCCCCGTTCAAACAGTTGCTCTGGGCTCTAAGTCTAAGTTTTCCAGCAGGGTTTAGCCTAAAGTGTGCCCAGCTGGGATTAAGCAGCAAGCCCAGCTTGGGGCCCACTGGGGATCCAGGGCTGGGAGCCTCCCAAATGGGGTGAAAAAGCAGAAAAAAACCACATTGAAAAGGTGCTTGGGAATAGATGAGTTGTTGGCAATGAGAAAAATTCTCTTTCTTAGCCTTGCTCCTGTTTCTCCCAATAATCCCCCCAAAAAAGCAAAGTGGAATTTTTCTGCCCGTGGATTGATTTGCTTTCACTGAACTCAGCTGAAATTTGTCCCTGAACTAAGAAAGAGGCTCAAAGGCTATAAAATCCTATAAACTCATTAAAAAGATACAAACTTGGGTGTGCATTTGTACTGAAACTTTGAGAAGAAGAATTGGGCTCATTAGCACTGCTGGAAAAAAATTAGAGCAAATGTTTTTGGTGAAGTAAACACTTTTAAACCTCAGAACCATCCAATAAAGTCATTATTACTGGTTTGGGTTCCAAACTGAGAAGGAAATCTGTTCTGGAGTGACCTGGGGGATGGATGAAGTTTGTTTCCTACGTGGATATTTCATTTTCTTGGTCAAACATGTCAGAAATTTCAGCAGCTGTGCAAGTTTGTTCTTTATTCTTTCACCTGAACTCGTAACTTGGACATTAAAGTCCATCCCGAGCCACAAGTTCCTCACCTTTTAATGACCTAATTAAAAAAAAATGAAAACTTTTTTTGTTTAGTAAGGTAAAACATATATACGTTATTATATTTTATTCTATTATATTTTATTCTATTTTATTCTATTTATTCCCCAGGGAGCACAAGCTGTCAGGGACATTTGAGAGCTCCCCATGTCCTGTTAGTGACAATCATGCACTAAAACTGCCTTTTTGTGGTGTCTACAATTAAAAATATCAGAGAGGGTCTCAGCATATTTGTGGGGCTGGAATTGCAATATATTTATCATAGCAGAGCAGTCACAGAAGCAGCAACAAATTCAGAGCCCAGGGAGCTGCAGTTTTCCCAAAAATTATTTATTGAGCAGCCAGAATTGAACACATGAAAGATTTTCCTGGAAGAGCTTTTGGATGGAATCAATATATTGATAATAATATTAATTATGGTAATAATAATAATAATAATAAACTCCCAAATTAAACACATTTATTTAAAGCTGCATTCAGGAACTTGCTCATGAGTGTCCCATCATCACCTGGAATATTTTCTTATTTTAGCTAAACCCAGATTAATGAATTTCCTATTCTTTGGGACTAGACTGAAGTCATAAATTCCCATCCCTAATACAATTTACTGATTTAAAAAAATCTCACTCAGGATTTTGAGGTTTTATTTCTGGAGGCTTTTTCAGAAACCTGGGAGGGAATTGTTTATGAGATTTGGTTTGCAGTTGGAAATGACAATCTTTTATTTGTTAAATAATGGTATTTCTGAATATTTTACTGATGCTGGAGAGGGGGTGGTGTTTAAATCAGATTCAATCCACAGGTTGGACACTTTCCCTGGACAGAGTCAGATTTTAGTTTTATTTTCTTATAGGAAACAAAGAAAATTTGTTCACATGAAATTTTTTTTCTGTCTTCTGTTCATGCCTCTTTTAGAAGGAAAAACTTTAAATATTTCTCTAGAGTTCCACTGCTAGGGGAAGAAATCATTAAGGACAACAATTAAAGAGAAAGTTTTCAAAACTTCACAGATCTTTTTCTGGAAAGTAATTTACGATAATTCCCTTTTTAACATTTTTATGATCTATAAACTTAAAACTTTTATGTTGGAAAATTCACTCGTAGAATTGTACACTAAATTTTTGTTGCTGTCTTGGGAATATCTTGCAAAACAGGGATGGACAATGGATGGATTTGTAGAATTTTGCTGTATGAAAAAATATCCACAAGATGTGACTGAGTTTTGTGTTTTTTGGTTTTTTTTTCACTCAGCCTCACATTGGTGAGATAGAAATTGCAATGCACAAAATTATAAATTATAATATAAATATAAAATAATATAAATAAATATAAATAAGATAAATAAGATAAATATAAAAGAATATAAATATAAATTATATTTAAGCTCAGTAAAACCACTGCAGAGTGATGAGAAGTGGTGCTGCTGTGGAATTCCAGAACAGCTTCAAGAGATTGCGGTGGTGCCTTTACTCTTGAGTTTTATGTTTAAAACCAAACCATTATTATTCATATGCAAAGAAAGGAGAATCATTTTCCTCCTTGCAAGCCCCAGAATTCCTCCTGGCAATTTTAGTGCTCTCACCCATGACCTTTCCAAACACTGCAAGGTTGGTCTTGTTTGTTTTCTTGGGAGTTGCCTTTCAAAAATCAAATATTATATTGCAATTACTCTGTACCAGCAGGTTGTATGCACGGGAAGTTACAGGAACTTAATATAGTAATAATATTATATTGATATATTAGTGCTTTATAACTCAAACAGTGATACATTTACCCACAATTCCAAAAAACAGAGCTGAACTTCAGTTGTAGCCAAGGGGACAGAATGTGAATATAAAATAAAAATAAAAATATTGAATATTTATTCTCACATAATTCTTTAATTATGGATTAATTTCAGAATTTGAGGGGAAGAACAGGGGTGTTATCTGTGCAATTCTGTTATTTGTTATTGGGTGTTGTTTTAGCAGAGCTCTTGGAAAAAGCTGAACAAAATCCTGTGTTTGAATTCTGTTTTTCTGCTTTGATCTACCCCAAAGTCAGCAGGCACACTGCAGTTATTATGGAAGTAGGTTGAGCCTGGGTGCAAAATCCAAGAGGAGAACTTCATTTCATTTTGAATGCATTAACTCTAGAGGTGCTCCCAGAATACTGGCTATTCAAAGGAGGAATAAATAAATTAATAAACAGAGAAAACTGCAGCCACTCCAGGTTTGTTGAGGATGATACATCTGTGTTTTCCTGGAGTGATTCCACACGTGGATTCTGTACAGTTCATTAATTAATAATATCAGCAAAATTAATTAATAATTAATAATATCAACATACTATTGATTCATAATTTTGATTAGTTTTTCTGCAATCACCCCTAATGCCAGAATTTGAATAAAGGCCTTTCTTTAGTGTTGCTGAAAAAAACCTCATTTCTATATTAGAGAGAACTCAAAGAAACAATCCAGGCAGGGCTCCTGTTGTGTTTTCCTGGGATATTTCTTCTCTTATTTTATATTTCCATATCTGTGTACACAACCAACAGGACAGGACTGCTGGAGCAGCTGTCTCAAAGCTTAATTCCATCACAACCATCAGCTCATTTTACAGAACCCTGCAAGGGAGGTGGAGCAGCTTCAGCTGTGGCACAGCACACCAAGTTCTCATTGTGACAAACTCTTTTATTTTAATTAATTTAAAATTAACACTTAAAAATAAATGTTAATTTTTATTTAATTCTAAGCATAATATTTAAAGCTGACAAGGATTTGCTCAGGCCAGTTAATAAAGCTGCAGGTACATCTTGTTTTGAAAAATGCTTGCTTAAAACAATGGCTAAATCTTCATTATTAACCTGACATATTTATTTCTGTCATTTTGCTTGATCTGTTTTCTTGAAGCCTATCTCAGCTCACAGCCCTGTTGTTTCTTGTCCTCGCATCTTCACCATTCTTGCATTTCTGCATCCTGAGATTTGCTTTCACACAGCTTTTGAAGAGTTTTATACCTTTTCTATTTCCCACAGCTTTCCCCTGCCAGCGGAAGGGATGGATGGGACATGGGGAAGGAATTCCTGGCTGGAGGGAGGTGAGACCCTGGCAGCTGTGGCTGCCCCTGCATCCCTGGAGTGTCCAAGGCCAGGCTGGATGGGGCGTGGAGGGAGGAGATGTGCTGATGTCTTTACAAACAATTCCAGGACTTGGAACAGCCTGGTGAGAGGGAAATGTGCTGATGTCTTTACAAACAATTCCACGGTGAGGGAATGGATGCTAACCACTCAGAAACAGCTCTTGGTGTCTCCACCAACTTCAGGCAGGTTTGTCACCGAGCACAGACAGTTCAGCCCCTGAAGGAGACCAAGAGGGGTCTGCACAAGGCAGAGCTGCTGAACTTTGGGGTAAATGCCATGTTCAAAGGGGGATTTGGGGTAATTTGGGAGGGCTGCACCTTCCTGAGACTTCAGCAATGGAGAAGGGAAGAGAGCAGCATGTGGAGTGTGGGATAAAAGGAGCTTGGGATCAAAGGAGTTTGGGATAAAAGGAGGCTATCCATCCTGAATTTTGAGAAAGACAGGAAACCTCACAACTCTGTCCCTTTATTAGCAGAAAGCTGCAGGACTGTGGGCAGTTTGTAAGCCAATCTTTCCCAAAGAATTCCAGCTGTGCTGATAAGCAAGGAGCAGAAACAGCCTTGGGATGGGTGTTACAAAAGAGAGGGGTAGCTGGCCACGGCTTGCAGCTGGAGATGGACCTCAGGAGTGAGGATCTGCTCCGGTTTGGCCTGGGCTGTGAGGAGATAAGGGACATGTGGTCATGCAAGGGACAGACAGGGCTAGGTGGCCAGGTAAGGGACAGCTTGGGTTTAGCCAGTCATGCAGAAGAAAGAAATAAAGGAGAGGAGTCAGTGGAGCTGCCTATGAGGGAAGGAGTCAGAGCTGGAAGAAAAGAAGTCAGCTGAAAGAAGGCATGGGAAGTTTTTAATTAATGCCTGGTGTTGGTGTCTTGACATAATGAGTACAGGACTCCTTTGTGGGCACAGCAAGATTTTCTGTCCACAGGGATCAGGGAAGTGTCCCTGCCCATGGCCAGAGATGATGAGCTTCCAGGTCCCTTCCAACCCATTCTGAGATTCTGTGATTCCACAATTCTCCTCTTATTCTCACCTCTGCCTGAAAGGGACTCGGATTCCAGAGAAGCTGTGTGATAGAATTCATGTGGAGTCTGAAAGCAGAATGAAGGAAACTGCAGAATACAGAGGAGCTGTATTATATGAAAAGCTCCAGAGTATAAATTTAAAAACTGTACAAAATCCTTATTTATAGATTTCAGTTTTAGTCATCCAACTCTTTAAAGCTGCAGACAACAAGACAGATGAGATTGCACTGGGAAAATGCTCCCAACACACTCAGCTCTTTGTATTTGGCAGATGGCTCTAGAAACGTACACATAACTCTATTTAGGAGTAATTTTTATTTGTAACTAATTACAAAATGTGTTATTAAGTCACCCTGTTGCAGCCTGGTCTGCAGTTGTTAACCTGAGTGTGGTGAAGCTGGAATGGAATATCTGTATTTATTGCAGTTCATGGGAGCAGAGAGTCCAGAATGTTTGGGATGGGAGGGACCTTAAATCTCATCCCATTCTCCTGCCATGGGCAAGGACATCTCCCACTGGCCTTAGACACCCCCAGGGATCCAGGGGCAGCCACAGCTTCCCTGGTCATCAATTCCATTTTTAATGATGTATTTTTAATTTTTCTTAATCAAAATCCAGGTGGGAACCCAGATGTGGTTTAGAGTCATCAGACAAAACCAGTAAATGACTGAAATGGAGATTTAGTCTTCTGTAACTTAAATATTCACCAGTAACTTGTAGCAGACCCCACTTTGTTCTCTTGACCAGAAATGCAAATTTTTAGGGTATTTTCCCTACTAGGATTTGCATATGGAAATGGTTCTTGTTTCAGTTTCTGGTGCTGTCCTTATTTGTGATGGTGACAGTGACATCCTGTCCCCCTTGCAAGGAGCACAGCCCTGTGTCTGTGTATTTATTCCCAATAAATGCAGCTCAATCCCTGCTGCTGGAATTGATGGGTTTTTGTTTTGAGGAAAAAAATGTTGGAATATGGATCAGTGTGTTTCAAACAAGTTGTAAACAGGCACAGTGTCTTTTCAAGCAACTGGGGCAGAAATAATGATTCATAAACTTCAGTAAATAAGAACTTAGATAATTTTTAAACCTTTCAAGGACTGTGTCTTTGTGCATTTGGGGAATCTATAAATGAACCCCTCAAAACATAAAAAAAAGGTGACAGAAAGATCTGTATTTCATCTCCACCCCACCAAGTCCCTCTGTACCACTGAAGTGAAAGAAAATTCCAGAGATAAATATTCAAGGAGCAGGCTGACAACGATAATGAAGCTGTGGGTATGAGTGGAGAATAATGACATTTCTTGAAATGGCTTTGAGAAAGAAGAGGCAAAATGTGTCTGGTTGTTGACAGAAAGAACATAAGAGATGAGCTCGAGACCAGTAATTTTTTAATATGTACAGCATGGATGTTTTATAACAAAATAGCGTTGTACTAAGTACTTAAACTAAATAAAAAAAAATACATTATTAGATGGAAAAAACCCTCTATCTGATGCCTGAACGTTTCTAAATCTTTTCAAATCCTGATTCTCTTCTGTCATCTGTGATGTTTCATGAGGAGGAATTGTCCCCACAGAACAAAAGGGAGCAGAGGAAATGTATTATTTATAAAGGTTGTTCATTATAATGCTTCTGGAGAGAAAACATTAACGCAGCGAGAGGTCCTGACTGCACTGGATTAGGGAAAGGGCAAGTGGTGGGATGGCAGCTCTGAACTTTGAGCAGCATTTTCCATTTCCTATCTGAGTTGGGAGCTCTGTGCATTTTGGAAGGACATTTTTATGGCCAGCCTTTGCTCCTGTGGTGAAGGCGTGCCCAGGTGAGAGACCTGCTGCATGAAAACCTTGTGGGAAGGAGGGGGAGTTGGTGGCCACAGCCCAGGGCCAGAGAGCCCAAACCTGCCCTGGGTGAGGTCACAGCCAGAGGGAAGGGATGGGGATGGGCTGGAGAGGTGGCACCAGAGATCCTCGTGATCAGTGCAGGGCCAAGTGCTGGTCCTGTGTCTGCAGGAATCCCAGCGCAAACCAGGGTGGGTGGAGAAGGGATGGAGAGCAGTTCTGGGGGGAAAAAATTGCGGGTGCTGGTTGAGGAGAAGCTGGATGTGTCCCAGCTGTGTTCTCTGGCACGTCCTGGTCACAGTGTGGGGATGATTCTGCCCCTCTGCCCCACTCAGGCGAGGTCTCGCCTGCAGAGCTGCCCCAGCCCTGGGCTCCAACATCAGCAGGATCTCTGAGATCACTCTGAGTTCGGTGTCAGGAAGGAGATGCTGTGGCTGTCCTAGGAACAAATCCGTTCAAAGCAGGAGAAACACCAGCACATCCATGTGAGGAGGACATGGAGCTGCCGG
>VRYO01002782.1:30843898-30866879 GCA_009812075.1 Sialia sialis | reverse complement strand
CAGTTTCTTCTAACTTTTAACTAAAATCCTAATTTCTTCAAGATTAGTGTTTCAGGTCTGAGTTTGGGGTGTGAGAGCAGGGATTTTCACACACCTTGTGCCAGGGCAGGGCAGGGATGTGCTGCAGCATCCCTGCTAATGGAGCTTTGCTCTGACCCCACCCTTGTTTTCCTGCAGGAAATCACTCATTCCTTCATCCTGTCAGTTTTTTTGCTACTTGGAAAGAAGATTTTTTTGTATTGCTCTTCATGCTTCTCTCTCCCTCTTTGCCTTCTTGTTTCCTTTTCACTATTTCCACACCTGTTCTTCCTATCTTCCCTAATCCAGCCTTGCACTAAAAAAAATTGAATACTTATCAAATATTGTCAAATACTTATCAAATAGTCTTATGCCCTTCATCTTTCCAGTCATTCCACAGCTTTACTTTGCTGCTGGTGGTTTTCTGCCTCGGGAAGATTGTAGCTATTTGAGGCAAATCTTTGTAACTTCATTAAAACAGAGGCTTTTTTAGTTTTGCCATATGTAATTTTAAAGCCTCTGTCTCCAAAAGCAACAAAAATACCCCTCAAAATAAAACACAAAACAGGAATAAGAATTCTGGATGTAATTCTCTTCCAGAGGCAGTGATGAAGATAGGAATCTGGTGATGGTGAGGTTCTGTGGAGCCTTCTTCAGCTAAACACAGAAAAATATCTTCTTGCTGGTTAAAAAACTTTTAGAAGAAATGAGAACTATGATGATTCCTGCAAATCTTTGAAGAAAAACTGATCCCAAATAAAGTTCAGGGATTTATCAGCCTTTATCAGTTCATAGATTGAGTTTGTTCTGCCTCATCAGAGATCTCCCCAGCTAAAAAAGAAAGCTGTTATAGGGTGGACTTTGACAAATATCACAAGAGACCTTTGATCAAACAAAGACTGAGACTAAAAACTTTCTTCTCTGTCAAACTTCTAAGCACTGTGATATGAATTTTGTTTCACAATAAACCCCACTGATTCTGTTTTTTCCAAATCCACTCTCTTTTCCTAGAAAATGTGTCAAAGACATTTGGTGGCGTGGCTGTGTTGCACAAGAGGTTCCAGATGAGAGCTGTTGTAAAATCACTGCTGCTCAGAGCATGGATGTGGACTCAAGAGCCAAAATTTTTGTCTTGCAAAGCCACCTGGCTGCAGTTGATAGTCCCATCCATTGTTAACCCCTTTTGTGTAATATAATTAAAACACTGCTGAATGATCTGTTTAGTGTGGCCTGGCTGCTCCCGGCGAGCACGGGCCTTTGTGTCCCGTAATCCCGGCCTGTGTGCAGGCCTGCCCCTGGCCAGGGCCCTGAAACCTTGTTTAAAGATTTTAAGATCTTCTTAATCCCTTCCCTGATGAGACACCCATTGCTGAAAGCTGGGGGGAAAGGTCCATCTGTCTTGCAACATATGTGTTTACACTGTAAAATCAGTAAATACAGCAGAGAGCTGCCGGTGCCAAGAATTTCCTTTAGTCATAAACGGAGAGACATTGTTTGGTTATTGTTCCTGCAGTTGGCACACACCCGAGGGACTGGGATTGCAAATCACCCAGAGCAGAGCTCAGTGTGCACCACAGCTCCCCCAAACCCCAAAATGTTCCCACAAAAGGGCACTGGCAAAGCCAGCGCTGCAGTAGGGGTCTGGTTCCACACCAAGGCCGGGATTCACTCTGGAATTTGCAGGGATGGACAATGGAATGTTGGATATTCCCCACTGTGCTTTCACTGTGATTTACAGACTGGAGAGAGCTCGGTGGGAAGGAGGAACCCAGATCACACTGAGTTAGGTATCAGGAAGATGATGCTGTGGCTGTCCTAGGAATAAATCTGCTCAAAGCAGGAGAAACACCAGCACATCCATGTGAGGAGGACATGGAGCTGCCGGAGAGATCCAGAGGAGTCCATGGGGGTGATCCAGGGCTGGAGCCTCTCTGGAGCCAGGCTGGGAGAGCTGGGAATGTTCCCTGGAGAAGGGAAGGATCCAGGGAGAGCTCAGAGCCCAAAGGGGCTCCAGGAGAGCTGGAGAGGGTCTGGGGACAAGGGATGGAGGGACAGGACACAGGGAATGGCTGCAGAGGGCAGGGATGGATATTGGGATATTGGGAATTGGGGTACTGGGATATTGGGATATTGGGATATTGGGGTACTGGGATATTGGGATATTGAAATATTGGGTTATTGGGATATTGGGAATTGGGATATTGGGAATTGTGATACTGAGATATTGGGGTATTGGGATATCGGGAATTGGGATATTGGGGTATTGGGAATTCCTGGCTGGGCTGGAATTCCCAGAGAAGCTGCGGCTGCCCCTGGATCCCTGGAATGTCCAAGGCCAGGCTGGAACACCCTGGGACAGTGGGAAGTGTCCCTGTCCGTGTCAGGGACTGAGCTGTAACCCAAACCATTCTGGGATTCTATGAATATCAAGAAATATCAAATTGAATTCTCTGGCACATTGCATGGCTTTAATTTTAATGTTTCTGGTGCTGAAAATCATTTTAACTTCTTGTTAAATTTGTATTTCTGCTTAGAAAACTGCCAACAACCCCCTCCTCAAACACTTTTTTTTTATTGTTCTCTCTTACTGTTTCTATAACTGCAGTGCCTGGGGAGTGAAGTTACAGAACATGGGCTGCTCTGCAATGTTTTGCTCAGATTTTGAATTAAAAGTGTCCCCTAGATAAGGCAATTCAGTTTTAAGAGATGATTTAAGTAGGAAGCCACTAAAACAGGGAAGCCCCTGGCAGCACTGGGATGAAATGGATCCACTTGGCAGGCAGGGGCTTAAGCAAAACATCATTTTTGAGAGAGGTAACACCCAGAGGAAAACCTCCAAGTAGGATTTGAAAGAGGGCAACTGGGTAACTTGTGCAGGAAATAATTTCCACGTGTGAGGAACAGCAGCAGAGGAAATATAAAATATAAAATAAATATAAAATATACGTTTGAACAATGGGAAAGGCAGACAGGGGCTGGCTTATGGGCTGTGCTGAGGTGGAAATCAGTCTTGGAGACAGCAGGAGGGAGATCTGGGGATAGAGGAAGATGCTGAGTTACTCTAAAACAATTTTATTTCCATTTAGGAGGAATGTGTGGCCAGGACCTGCAGTGGATGTGATGGGTGAGGATGGCCATGGAGAAGCAAAGCCTCAGGGAACACAACTGCAGGGATTTTGTGCAGAAAGAGCTCACCATGGGCACAGGCTGGGTGTGAAGGCTTTAAAAGTGTTTAATATTAATGATGCCATCCATTCAAAGTGTTGATCCTGGCTGTGGCAGGGAGTGCAGAGCCTGTGGAGTGTTCATCCCTCATGTACAGCACCTGAAGTTTGCTCCTCTCTGTTCCCAAGGAGATTTGGGCTGAGTTCTGGAATTGGTGAGCTGGGGAAGAAATCAATCTGTGAGTCATTAATACACCAACATATACAAAAATACATAATGCAATACATCTGTGTGTGGGCACATCCGGCAGACCAGCACTGAGAGAGGGGACACAGGGGTCCCCAAACCCTGCTTGCCAGGAATTCCTACAAAACCCAGGGATTGTTCAGGAAATGTGTGTGGCAGTAAGGCAGTAATTACAGCCTGCAGAACAGAGCAGGTTAAATCAGGTGAGAAAGCCCAGTAAATGATCTGATTCATGAGGAGTCAGGTGAGTGCCTGCAGATGGGGCTGGAGATAGCACCGAGATCACATTTAGATTTTCCCTGGGTGAAACGAGGGGCTGGGGAGGCTCCCACTGCTGAGTCCATATGGTCCCTGCTGTGGGCATGGAGAGGAGAAATCTGATCCCTGGCCAAAGCTCGGGAGATCTGGAATGTGCTCATCCATCCACCCTTCAGTTTTGACAAAATTGCTTGGAAGATCGTTCCTAAAACTTGGAAAATCACCTGAGAAATTCCTGCCTGTAACTCCTCAGGATTACATCCTGTATTACACAGCTCTGTTAGCTAAAGAATATTTGGGGGAACAGGGCTTGCAAGCCATCCTGAAGGAAGAGCAGAGTAAAAATAGCAGAGGGAAGCTGGAAAAGCAGAGGTGGCAATGGAGTGGGCTGGGCCAGGATCTTGTGAGACGAGATTTTCTTGGTTTGCAATTGATTATCCTGGGAGATTAGCAGCGATGGAAGGAGCTGGTGCTGCAGAAATGCTGCCTGGGCAGGCAGGGAGAACATTGTTCCCAGAACACTGGAAAAAATGGGGATAAAGAAAGTCCTGTGGGGCTTTTCAAACAGAGAAAAAAAAAAATAAATCAGATAATATCTCTTAGGCTTGGAAAACAAAGCAAACATCTGACTAATTCTAAGAAATGTTTTGTTTTCTTTCTTTATTATGAATTTCTTGTGTTGTTGTTCTTTTTCCCATTCTTCTCTTCAATAAAAGCTCTGGGAATTACCTGGATAACTCCAGTCCATGATTCATTTTTTTTAGTAAGTATATAAATTGCTGTGTCAAAGCATGAAAAATTTACTCCATTAGTGCAGGAGAGAGGAGCAACACGTTGATCAAACCCCTCTGCAAAATTAAATCTGTTTTAGATGAAGATGAGAAAAGAGCTGATTCTCAGGAAAATTACAGAGAAAAGCAACTTTGGGGGTTTTGAAGGAATTCTGGTTTCCAGGACATGTGTGGACACCTGGATTGGGAGAAGGGAAGGAAAATAAATCACCAAGGAACAACTCCTTATCTTTTGAGGCAGAAAGATGAGAACATCTGAGCCAGTGGGTAGCAAAGAATGTCAGTTATGTTCTAATCTAGATTGGTGAATAAAAAGATAATCATCAGTAAATTAGAAGAGGTGTTGAAAGCTCAGTTAATTATAGGAAATGAGGAAATTAGAGTGCTGAGTCTGACTGTTTCTGATTCACTTGTTAATTTAAAAAAAAAAAAAGGAGTGGTGGGGTTTTTTGTCATCTGTACTTTTGGCTCAGGTATGTAGTGATAGCACTAGGATTTTAACATTTGATTTAATTTTTAATGGCTTCTCAAATTAGAGTTTTGTCTTTGGCTGAGCATTATGTGGAGGAGATTGTGGTTTTAATGCATCTCTCTAAGGTCAGGAATTGTTTTCTCTTGCACAGAGCCCGAGTTCCTGCTGACCATGAAGTGGAACACAAGAACTCTGTTGCCTCTTAAGTCAGAGTTGTTTGTACCAATGATTTTAAGAAAAAAAAAATAAAATTGTAGCTTGAGAATCTCCCTATCTTATTTTTAACTCATGATTAAATTCAGTGTGTGAGAGGGGGAAATAGTTTGACCAGAGGAGCATTAAGAAATGTTTTACCCAAGGTTTTGTGTCATACATAATTTATTTTTGCATTTACTTCAGGAATTTTCTATTTACAGTCTTTTTTTTATTCTTTCTTTGAGTTCTTGCCCACCAAACAGATGCATTTAAATGATCCATAAAGTCCCTTCCAGAGCTCAAAGAGGTCCCCAGAGTTACCATCACCTACCACATTTATGATTTTTCATGTTTATTCTTGGAAGTAGCTTCTTCACATGAAATTAATGAAAAGCTCTTCATATTTCAGTCTTGGTTATGCAATAATTCTGAGTAAACACAAATCTTCCTTGCATTGCCTCTTGCAGTTTGGAAATCTCTTATGAAACCACACTGGAATTATTGGACAAGTTACAGAGAATGGAGTGTTGAGTGTTGGCAAAGGAATTGGGTGAAACAGAAATCCAGTGTTCCTCTGGGACTGGAAAATCAGCAGGAAAGATTCCAGAAATCTAGAGAGTGATTTCCTTATATTTTTGGGGGACCTTTGCATATGTACAGCGTTTCCTGAATTTACAGAGAGGTTCTTTAAATAGCAACAGCAACAAATTCCAGATGGTGCAGATATTAAACTGCAATTATATTGGAAAGGGCAACATTGCAACATCTCAGGGCCTCTGCAAGTTTATGGATAGAATATTGTCCATCAAACTCTCGTCCTTCAATCCCTGTTTCCCTTCATGTGCTCCATGGCAGGGGTTGGAATGAGCTGAGCTTTAAGGTCCCTTCCAACCGAAATTAGTCAAGAATTCTCTGGTTCTGTGATTCTGGGAGGAAAATCTTCAGGAGCAGAGATTTTCTTCAGTGTTCTGTGGAGTAAATCTGTACTCCAATTATATGGAGTATATATATATTTTATAGAATATTATATTATATTATAATAATTTGACAGGATAAATTCTTTATAATCCTTTGATAAACAGTTTTTAGATCCAAATTCTATTTTAGCTATTGTAGCAATTGCCAAAGGTGGTATTTATGGAAAAAGATGAAGAGAAGAAACATCCCCAGACTTTTGTGTCAAATGGGAGTTGGATCCTCCTCAATTCCCCATTCCTGGTATTTTAAAATTTGAGACGGTATTTTGGTCAGGCCAAGACAAGAAGAAAATGTTCATTTTCCTGACTTTTTGCTGTCTGTGAAAGGTAAAGGGGGTTAAGCAGGTTAAGATCCTCCAGCTGCTCTGTTTTTCTGGGAAAAGCTGGGAATGTGGCTGAGCCCAGCTCAGCCCCTCAGCCATGGGGCAGAGCTTCACCCCCTGGGCTGAGCCTTTAACTCCAACCAGCAGCAAAAGTGTGGAATTAGGAATGGGAATGACTTGAGTGGATAAAAATCTACCAGAGTTAGCTGGGGGTTCTTGTGTGGGGACAGGGAAGGGGAAACTCCAGTGAGCAGAGATCCAGTGCCCAGATCAATACCCAGATCAGCTCTGCTGATCAATACTCAGATCAGTTCTGCTGATCAATGCCCAGATCCAGTTCTGCTGATCAATGCTCAGATCAATACCCAGATCAGTTCTGCTGATTAATGGCCAGATCAATACCCCAATCAGTGCTGCTGATCAATGCCCAGATCAATACCCTGATCAGTGCTGCTGATCAATGCCCAGGTCAATACCCAGATCAGTGCTCAGATCAGCTCTGCTGATCAATGCCCTAGATCAGTTCTGCTGATCAATACCCAGATCCAGTTCCCAGATCTAGTGCTGCTGATCAATACCCAGATCAATCCTGCTGATCAATGCCCAGATCAATCCTGCTGATCAATGCTCAGATCAGTTCTGCTGATCAATACTTCCTTGTGCTGTTGCCTGTTTCCCAGGCTGGAAATGAAAGATAACTTCAGCACAGGTGAAATAAAACGGGATCATTGTGTGAAGCCTTCAGGGCAGGGATGTCCACAGGAGCCCCTGAAGCCTTCAAACACAGATCCCCTTCTCTATTCAATCACAGTAATTTCACAGCTATAAGGCGCACCCTTTTGACTAAAATTCGGATCGAAACTCGGAAGTGCACCTTTTAATCTGGTGCGCCTTATATACGGGCAAAGTTCGGAAATTTGCCAACCTGGAAGTGCGAGTCCGCGGCAGCTGAGGAGCTGAGCCGTGAGAGCAGTGCCAGGGGCAGGAGGGAGTGCTGGGGCCCGCAGCACGGGGAGGGCACCTGGGGCTGCGTTTAAAGGCTGTGCCGATCCGTGAAAAATGTTTGCAAATTGAGCATCTGCCAGTAAACCCCGCGATCGCGCCATTCCGTTACTAATTTGTTACTTTGTTGTGCGTGGATCCTCGCTGTAAAAAAAAGTACAGTAATTTCACAAATATAAGCCACACCGTTTTCATTGAAGAATCCATCCTACCCCAGTAGTGCGGCTTATATTCAGGTGCGGCTTATCTATGGAAAATTTCCGGTGAAAGGCCAGACCAGAAGTGCGAGCCGACTGGTGAGAGAGCTGCCGCGGGCCACCCTGGACCACGGGCGCTGTGGGACCCGAGGCGGCGCAGCTTGGGGCGGCCCATGGCAGGTGCGGCTTATAATCATGAAATTACTGTACACTTTATAGTCCTGTGAGCCTTATAGTTGTGAAATTACTGTAATTCTTTATTCAATGAGCTCCACTTTCATTTCCAGCCTGGCAAAAGGCAAAAGTGGGACCATCCTGAGAGCCCAAAGGGAGCCAGGGTGGGACAAACCGGGTTTAACCCCCAGGAAATGTCCCTCATCCAGGATTTGCTCAGGGCCATTTGGCCACGGGGGGTTAGTGCCACACTGAGTGGGACAGGAATACAGGATATCATCTGGGGATATATTATATATTGAGCATATATGCTATATAATGGAATGAAGGATATCATCTGAGGATAATAGGTATATTATATATTGAGTATATACGTTATACAATGGAATACAGGATGTTTTCTGAGGGTATTATATATATTATATATATTATATATATATTGAATGTATATATCAGATAATGAAATAAAGGATATTGTCTGAGGATAATATATATCTATATTATATATTGAATATATATTATATATTACCTGAGGATAATATATATCTATATTATATATTGAATATATATTATATATTACCTGAGGATATTATATTAGATATTGAATGTATATATTAGATAACAGAATAAAGGATGTTGCCTGAGGATATTATATGTATGACATATTGAATATATATTATATATTCAATGGGTATATTAGATACGGAAATAAAGGATATCATCTGAGGATAATATATATATTATATCTTGACTATATATATTAGATAATGAAATAAAGGATATCTGAGGATAATCTATACATTATATCTTGAATATACATATATTATATAATGAAATAAATGATGTTATCTGAGAACCTTTTTCCTCATGTGATGTTTGCCAGGTGTGGGACAGGGCAAGTATCAATCCCGCATTCCTAAATTTTGGAAATCCCATGTCAGAGATTTCAATCCCAGTCTCCTCATCAGCCTCATTCCTTGCTCCGATTGGAAAATAAGCAAATGCATTTTTTTTTCCCCCCTTCTTTCCTCCTTCTCAACTTTGTCTAGGAATTGTGGAACCGCTTTAATTGATGCGGGGTTATTACTGCAGGTCTCAGCTCAGGTTAATAAAGCAGGAATTGAAGAGATCCATTAAAATGTCTGCGAGTGGCTGAGCATTCTGCTGGGGGCTGGCATTGACCTCGCTGCACTTAAGGGCTCTGAGTCAGACTCCTGACGCCACGAGGCACGGCCAGAGTGGGAATGCATTTGTGCCTTGGGTGTAATTCAGCCTCACCAGCCTTCTGCTGCACCAAGAGTTATTTCAGGCATTGCTTCAGCACAGATTTAAGAGACAAAAAAAAAAAAAAAAAGGGTTATTCTAGTTGGAGGTTGTTTAAATTTATTTCCCCTTGCAGTTTTATTTATTGGTGGTTGCAATCTCGGTGTCAATTGTTTGTAGCTGTTCACTTAGGGTAATCAATAAAAATGGATCAGAGATGAGGAAGGCAGCATCCCTGAAATAATTTATCATGTTTCTCTCTCCAAAGGCTCTGGATTTTGGCCTTGATCCCGGTGCACAAAAGTGTGTCCCTGCTTTAGAAGGGGCTGGGTTCCTTGAGCAAAAGGAAAAAAGTAATGCTATGAAACTTCTGATCCATCCGTGGAGCCACAGACAAGTCTGGGCTCGTAGGGATCTTAAAGTCTATCCCATCCCATTCCATCCCAATGATCCCATCAAGTGATCCCATCCCATCCCATCCCAATGATCCCATCCCATCCCATCCCATCCCAGTGATCCCATCCCATCCCATCCCATCCCATCCCATCCCTGCCATGGCCAGGGGCACCTTCCACTGTCCCAGGCTGCTCCAGCCTGGCCTTGGACACTTCCAGGGATCCCCTGCTTCTCTGGGAATTCCATTCCAGCCCCTCACTGCCCTCACAGCCAAAAATTCCTTCCCGATATCCAAGCTGAATCCATCCCCCCCTTGTTCTGTCACTTTCTGCCCATGTAAAAAATCCTTCTCCACCTCTCTTGAAGTCCCCTTCAAGTACTGAAAAGCCAAATTTGAATAAACATGTTCGTTGGCGTTTTTCTCGTGACACATTTCAAACCAAAGGTGTGAATTGCATTTAATCCAAAGGATTCTTGCTTGGACAACTGGGCTACATTGGAATTGTAGCTCTGGCTGTAGAATTTGCTTCTTCCTCAGGAAGTTTTCCTCCTTGAACTTCTGAGTTTCCATTCTGCTCTGGGGGCTGGGTGTGCCTGGACCTGTGCATGGACATAAAGACATCTCAAATCAGTGGGTATTCACTCCAGCCAATAGATTTTAAATAGATTTTAAATAGATTTTAATATATTTTAAATCCAAACAGATTTTAAATCCTTACCTGAAACTTGAACACCCCACATTGCCTTGAACTCTGCTTGGACAAACTGTGGATCGTCCAGATCTCCCTGACTCCAGTGCAACAAGTCACATGTTTGTAATTAATTTGTGTTGGAATCAAGATGTAGATTGGGGCTGCAGAGAATCAATGATTGCTGCAAGAGTCATTTCCTTGTGCAAGGCAATCGAGCTGCCCTGAGTATTCAGTTCTCCTAATTAAAATGACATATTCACATATGTATTTATGTGTGGAAACCTCCAGAAAACAAAAGCTCATGGCTTTTTGGTATCAAGTTTCCAAGCAGGAAAGCAAGAAAAAAAATTAACAAGACGTGATGGAACAAGACTTCAATCTGGATTTGAAATGGTTTCCCAAAAAATTGAATTCAGAGGATATCACTGCTGAAGGGAATCCAAGTAATCACTAAATATTTACCTTGTTGCCAGCCTGATATTCTAAACACTCACCAAGACAACAGTGCAGCCAAAGCGGAGCTTCTGCGTTATTATTTTAGTCTGAGATATAGCAAGTAAATAAGATGGAAAAGCTGAAATTCTTTGCTCGTTTCTGGCGCCGTTTCCACCAGAAAAGCACGGAACGGAGCAGACTTCTGTTTTTAAAACATGGCTATCAGTAATGGGCTAAAAATATGTCTTGTGATTGAAGTGTTAAGTGCTGAATTGATTATTTCTATTAGCATTCACAGCTATTGGGAGTGGATTTATTAAAAGCTCCCTTGCAGCAGCAAGCCGGAAACATTTCCAAGGATGTGCACTTTTAATGGAATGGCTGAGCTCTGCTCTGGGCGAGTGGGAGGGATTATGGGATGGCAGTGATTAGCTGCAGTTGGAAAAACAGGGAAATCCGAAGCATATGTGCTGTGTGTGTGTGATACGGAGTGACAGGACATGGGGAAGGGAGGAGGTTCTGCTGGGATATTGGGGAGGAATTCCTGGCTGGGAGGGTGGGGAGGAGCTGGAATGAAATTCCCAGAGGAGCTGGGGCTGCCCCTGGATCCCTGGGAGTGTCCAAGGCCAGGTTGGACAGGGCTTGGAGCAGCCTGGGACTGTGGGAGTGTCCCTGCCTATCCTGTTTGATCTTTTTGCCAGGGTAGGGATTAAATGTTCAATAGATTTTATTTCTTGTTGGGACTCAGATGTTAATTTTTATCTATAGTACAGTGAATTCTGCAGCACTTCTAGCTAGCAAGCTAAAAATGGAGATGAATCTTTCTCTACAAGGCCTTTTGAGGGCAAATTGTCCAACCAAGAATGGACATTTAAATTATTTTTACTCTTGACCCAATAACCAAACACCTATGACCTGCAGTGTGGATTTTCCTATCCTATTAAACAAGATCACCCAAACCATGAAGAAAAAGGTGAAGAAGAAAGACAAAACCTCCGCCCCAAAACCTCCATCTTGCTTCCTGTATATTGCTGTATTCCGAAAGTTTAAATTCTAAGTTTTCCACCATGTTATCACACACTTTTATTCAAACTGCACACCAGTGATGCCAGTTCTATGATTCAATTTTGGGAGCTTCTCCATGGCCTCAAAAGTTGTGTTTCCTTGGGGGTCAGGGCCTGTCAGCACAGAAAGTAAAAAATTCTCAGTTTCCAAGATTCCAACACCTACCCATGGGAGAGGGTGGAACAAAAAATCTTTAAGACATTTTCCAACCCAAACCATTCCACAATTCCCTTTTAGGATCACCCTGTCCTGGCACGGCAGGTGTGTAACTCCGTGGAGCTGCATCCTGGTGATTCTCTCTGGGATGTGTCACTGTGGGATTTCTGCATCTCCCACATCCCAGCACAACATGGCACATCTTATCTGAAACCCTGAGCTGGGATCAGCTGCCTCCTCTCCAAATTTATTGATGGCTGCAGCTCTGCCATGCTGACTCTGCTCCCTCTGTCTCGAACAGAACCAACCCCTAAGTTGATTAGCTCTCAGTAATTAGCACAGGAGGGGCAGAAAGTGAGCTGGAAATTGTACAGTTTAAAAGAAAAGCAAGAAATAACAAAATGAGGACATTCAGCTTGAAGAAAAAAATATTGAAGAAAAAAATTAGCCTAATGCAGATGGAATCTACCCCTGAAAGAGAACCTCTAAGAGTTATTATGGGGGAAAAACATGTGCAGAAAGTTAATGTGAAGCAAAGGATACCTGTTCTGGGAGCACTGTTAATTATCTTTATCTTGAAATGACTTACAGATCCTGCAGATGAAATTGAGAAATCGTGCTGGACTTAAATCTGGGGGTTTAAAAAACTCCACCAATAATAAGTTGACCAGCACTAAGTTGACTGTAGATACTGAAGGGAATGAGATAAGGGAATGAGATAAGATTCCAAATCCCAGACTGGTTTGGGTTGGAAGGGACCTTAAATCCCATCCAGTGCCGCCCATTTCATGGGCAGGGAACGGCTCCTACATCCCAGGCTGCTCCAACCCCGTCCAGCCTGGCCTTGGCATGGAGCATCCCCCTCTTCTCACTGCTGTATCAACAGGGGAGAAGAATTTTCCATCTGGGGCTTGGGGACTGATTTCCGACGCTCATTTTGAAAAGTCTGATTATCACCCAGTGAGATCCTGATTCCCCAGCTCCCACAGGAGCCTCCTGTCTGTGACCACGGAGCTGTCTGGGCTGCTGTGATAGCATCAAGAAGCGCTGCTCCTCAGCCTGCAGTGCGTCCAGCTTTCATGTCTGAGTGCTGATGGCACAGGGCTGAGCGGAGGCACGGAGCTGTCCCTTTGATTTGCTCGGCAGGATTCCCTTGGGGAGCGTGGAGAAAGCAGAGGAAGTGGGAGAGAGCCCAGTGCTGCTGTGTGGCTCCATCCTGGAGCAATCCCTGCCTGGGGACAGCAGGGAAGGACAAAAGGGCCGCGCAAAATCTGCAAAAGCGGCGGCCACTGATGTGGGAGGCAGAGCCTTGATTAATCAAATGGATCGTCCCATGACTTTGGGTTTGTCTTGGAGACTTGTGATTTCTATTTCTCGTTTTCGGAGGCTTTTCTGGGCCCATCACACCTCGCACAGCCAAGGATTTGCACAGTGGTGTGGCTCAGCCCCAGCCTCCATGTGCAAAGTCTAAAATGATATTTGTGACACTTCTGGGGAAATGGAAAAAGGGAATCCCAGAGTACAGGGATTAATTTGAGTTAAAGATCACCCAGTGCCACCCCTGCTATGGCAGGGACACCTTTCCCTGTCCCAGGTTGCTCCAAGCCCTGTCCAGCCTGGCCTGGGACAATTCCAGGGATGGGAATTGCAGATAACTCTGTGCTGGGAAGAGCCAGGTTAAGGACAGACATTTTAGATTCAGGTAATTGCTACAAAATTAAAAGTTACTCTCCTCCACTTTCTAAGAATGTTGTACACAGCAAATTGAGCCCAACATACATAGGAAGGATTTTTCCCACTCTGACCCATAAATACTCTGCTTTTGCATTTGTGAATCCTCCTTTTCCAGCTGCAGCATTCCCACCTGGGGGAATGCGCTGTGGAAGTGGCACGTGGAGCAGTGATGCATTTTTGGCCTTTCCTCACTTGCAGTTTCCATGATTTCCAGTTTGAAAATAGGGTATTTTAAACTGGTATTAGACATTAAATCCAATATCAGTCACCAAATTTGTAGTAGTAGTTTGATGTCCGTGATCCTTTCCCTTTCCCTTTCCCTTTCCCTTTCCCTTTCCCTTTCCCTTTCCCTTTCCCTTTCCCTTTCCTTTCCTTTCCTTTCCTTTTCCAGGAGCTCACCAGCTCCTGGGAATCATTTCCTGATATTTTCCTCTTTCTTTAGCTGGTGAGGGAGCTGAGGACTGTGGATTTATCCCTGGAGTGAGGTATCCTAAATTAAATGTTCATTCCAGCAGCCCCACATCACCACATTTAAATCTCTCTGTGTTAAATCTCCAAGTGTTCAAAGCCTGTTGGGAAAAAGAAACTTGCTGGGATGCCTGGATTTGGAATTCTGAATTCCAAATTTTATATTCTGAATTCTGAATTTCAAATCTTTTAATTCTAAATTTTAAATTCTAAATCCTGCTGAATTTTCCAGCTGGGAGCGCTCATCAAACTGAATTTCAGGCAGAACTTCCAATGGTTAAAACAAATAACTTGATAACTTTTCCATGAGAAATGACCAAATTCAGGTGGAAAGGCAGCAAAGCAAAGAAAGGTGTGTCCTGAAATCTGCTTTTCTTTCAGTGCCAAGCTGGTGGTGAATTGTGGTTTGGGACCTCTGGTGCTCCTTTCCTCCGCTGGCAAATCCCAGGCAGTGCTTAAGCTCCCTAAGCCCCCCGTGGGGAAATAATCAGGGAGAAAAGAGGCTTGGGCCAGAGCCAAGAGGGTTTGTCCCACCCCCACGCTCCATCCCCTGGGAATTCACTCCAGGGAAATCCTCCCTCCTTTGGGCATCTCCATCCTGGAGAGAAAATGAGAAAAACAAGGATTTGTTCTTTAGAACTATGCAGGTTGGGTTACAAAAAAAAATAAAAAAAAAAAAAAAAAAAAAAAAAAAAAGAGGGCCTTTCTGGCAGAGCTGGTACTTTTAATGAGGTTTGCTGATAGTTTTATTCAAATGTGACCTTTGCAGGAATCAAAGTCTAGCAAAAAAAAAAAAAAAAAAAACAAGCCCTAAATGCCAATTTATGATAGTGCCACACACACTGGTGTCGCTGTATTTTAGGGTCTGTCAGCGTTTCCATTACCAACTTCCAGAATTTTTAGTTTAACTCTGCTGTAAAATCTGGATCTGAAACGCTCCCTGTGTTTAGGAGCATGTTTTAGTTGGGAAAATAAATGTCTGTCTCTGTTCCTAACCCCCTTAAACATTCCTTGAGAATTCTTTGCTAGGAGGAATTACTGATTCTACCTGGACAAAAAAAATTTGGGAAGAATCTTGAGACTTGAAAAATTTCGTCAGAATGAGTTTGGAGTCAGTTTTCCTCTTTCTCATGAGAAATAAAAATACTGTGAAGCTTCTTCCCAGAACTGGGAATTTTGGGTTTTCTCTGTGGAGGTTGAGCAAGAAATTCCCTAAAAATCATCTTTAGCTTTCTGCTGCTCAGGAATTTCCCATCAATAGCTTGTAGCTGGAATTGATTGTTTCAGTTTGTTTTTTTTTTTTTTTTTTTCCAGAGATTTTTCTGTTCTTGTTTTATGGTTTCTGAAAAATTTTGTGTTCTCCAACTTTATTATGCATTTTATTTATCTATGTAAAAAATAAAATCACAGTTAATGTTGTGTCCCACTCTCAATTTCTTACTTCCTTTAAATTTGAACTTCACTTAAAGTGTCTGGAGTAATTTCTGAATCTCATTTTTCAGAAGGGGCATCAATGTAGGTATTTTAATTTTTTTGTCCTCTCAGTATTTAAAAATAAGCAGCCAATGTTTTGGATGTCTGGTTTACCTGTCCTATGAAGCATTTTCTAACAACAATCAACTTTAAAAAAATCCCAAATTAATATTAATTCACACCAGCCACTGCCACAAAGCCCAGTTCAAGCTGTGCTGGTGTGTTTTCCAACAAATCCTGAAATAAATCCTTCTGGAAAGACAGGGAGACATCCCAGAGCCATTGTCACATCCTTCCCTTTACATTTCCTAAAATAAACCAGACTCATTTTCTCTCCCCTTCTGTTTTTCATGAATAAAGTTTAGGAATTAGTGATTTATTAGCAAAAAAGGGTCTGAAAGCCATGAAGAGATTCTTCTGTGTGGCTGTATCATTTACTTTGAAATGTTAAGTATATCTATATATAGTCAGCAGGTGGATTTTAATGTCTGTGGATATATATATATATGTATTTTCCCCCAAATTAGTTTTCCAGCAGCATGTGCTGATTAGAGAAATGACAAGAAAATCTGATGATGACTGAAGAAAGTTTTTCTATAAAGAGATCATTTCAAGGGCAAGAGCAACTTCTGATGGCTCTCATCCTGGAGCAGAGGGAATTGAGCAGGGAATAATCTCAGCCTGGAATTCTGCCTCGTGTTTAGCACATTTTGGTAGCTGGTAGAGGTGACTAATCCCACTCTGATCAGTCACTTCTTAGCCTGTGTTTCTCTTTCAAAACGTGGATGTGGCTCCAATTAATACTAATTGGATTTCTGGGGGAAAATACCCCTTAGGACTTCCGGGCTAGGTCGGTGGAAGAGCTGTGTGTTGTGGAATGTGATCACTGCAGAAGCACTGCCAAAAATATCCCCACCTAATCTACCTGATTTCCCCCCTTTTTTCCCATTATTTGTAGCCAAAATTGTTTGTAAATCAACTTGCTGATAAACAGAATGTGGAACTGTGGGAGAAAATATCTTGAGATGTAAATATCCAAAGAAGGAATAAGGTTGTTAAGTGTGCAGTGGGAGTGAGTGCAGGTCCAAAAGGGAATTAAAATCCAGAGTAAATTCCATGGGGAGCAGAAGCTTTGAGTAGCTGCTCAGGTGTGCAAGGAGCTGTGAGTAGGAGCTGCCACTTGCTTGGGATGGGAGCTGGAGCTGTGAGAATGAAATAAAAATTTTTATATCTATCTGGCTTGTGGTTCCTGACAGTTTATTGCCATCATTATTCTGCTATTCCAATGTGGAGAAATTGGTGCCTTTTGCTTCTCCCAGAGCACTGAGTTTGTTGGGTGTTGTCTCTATGGAAGAGCAGAGGGATTTTACAGCAATTAAAAGGTGTTTGTGAGCGGCCTGGAGCTGGGTTTTCAGCACAGTCAGCAAGGAAAAGCCTCCCAGTCTGGTTTGCAGCACTAAAATATAGATTATCCGAGCTGAGGTCAGGGGCAGCAGTCAGAAATCTGTGCAGGCTCGGGGGCTGTGTGAACAAATCTGCATAAAGTGCGCCTCGAAAATCCCGGCACGTTCCTACAGCAGCCACTTCCACTTGTTTGGGCTCTCCCACCTCCTGAATGACAAAAAGCAAAACCCAAATATGTGACTGGGAGTATTTCTGGCTGTTATTGACTGTTGTTGTGGAGGATGGAGATGCATCTCCTCTCCCAACAAGTTCCATATGCTGTGGGGATCCGTAGGTGGTGCGTTCAGGGATCTGTCTATTAACTCACTGGAACAGCAAATCGTTTGCTTGTTCTGTTTATTTACCCAAAGCCAAGCTAAACTTGGCTAATGGTGTCATGGGCATTTAAAAATATCCTTTTGCCTCATTAGACAGCCAAGCTGGGGAAGAGCTGCTCAGAAATGTTGTGCGGTGTCTTGGAGGTTTTCGGGGCCTGGCTGGTTTTAACTCTGAGGAAGTTGGGGTGGATTTTGGAGAGAAAGGTTTGGGCTGGGATTTTCCTCCCAGTTTGGACTGTCCCCTGACACTGAAGAGATGCCAAGACCTCCTGTGTGTGTAGGAGCAACGTCAGGTAGATTGTCCACTCCTAATTCTCCTATTCCTCCACTCCTTTCCTTATTTCCCATCCCTGTCTGCAGTAAAATTCTCAGTGAGATCAGACTTCAGTTCCTGCCCGCTCTCAGAATTAGCTCCAATTAGAGCTTATTCACTCAGCATTAACGAGGAGGAGTCAGTGCATGCCGCAGATTTCCTCCAGGATGTGGAACAGGAATATCCAGCAGCCATCCCAAAGCCACATCCCGTGTCCAGGCCAGGTTCTGCCCTCAGGACCATCCCAAACATCCTGGAATCCTCTCCCTCATCCCAGCAAAGCTTTCATATTCCCATTCCTTCCCTCTTTTTCTAGGTGCTCCAGAACCTTGGCAGCTCACTGGAAATGCTTTTGTTCCAGGAAGTTTTCCTCATTTCTCATTTTTCCTGCTTCCCTAGGCCAAACACTGGGGTTGTCACCACCATGGGAATTGGGTATGGTACTGGGTTTAAAATTTAAATTCAGCACTTGACTGGACATAAAGTGGCAAGAGAAAAATCCTTGCAGGTAGAAATCACTCAGATCTTGGGAAAAATTGATTTTTTGTCTATAAATGATCTTTTTCTGAAGTATAATAACATTGAAAATGAATAAAACAGATTAAATATTGCTGAAGCCAGCCACAGAATCCAAACAGTAAAATCACCACAGATTATTGTGAAACATAGAAAAAATAAAAAAATCCAATGTTTTGGACCAACTTGGTTTGAAATTGATGAGGTTCCACCAAGGATAGAGGAGATAAATGTTGATCTAAATCCCAATCAGTGGCTGTCAAATTAGAGTTATTTTGTCTTTACCCTGAATTAGAGGGAAATGGAGTGGTCAACAGGTTAAGATTTAAATTGGAGTTTTATCTTTGAGATTAATTTTACAAAATAATCCAAATTTATAAACACAAAGGCACAATGAGGGGACGTAAAAACTCTGTGAGGGATCCCTGGAGGTGATTTTATCCTGGATAAAATCCTGGATGTGGCACTTAGTGTTCTGGGATGGGGACAAGGTGGGGATTGGGCACAGCTTGGACTGGATGATCTTGGAAGTTTTTTCCAGCCTCAGTCATTCCATGATTCTCCAATATCTTTTTGTTCTGAAAAATCCTGCTGAAATATCAACAAGAAATAGGATGAGGGTTTAAAACCCTATTGCTTGTTATGAAATATGTCACTACTTTTTTTTTTTTTTCCTTTTTTTGGGGGGTGGGTGGTTATTTTCCTCACATTTATAGTGGGAGCAAAAAATAGGCACATCCTTCAATAATTTGGAATCCACGGATGCTTTTGGTTCTGGTGTCGTGAATACAATATAAATGGAACTCGATTTCTTTTTTTAGGGAGATACAGCTGCAGTTGCTTTTAGATATTCCAAGGCAGTAACCTCTGTAAATGACATTTAAGGAATACATCTAAAAATGCCTACTGGAGCCTTGTAAGCCAGGGACAAATTTCAGATGTCAGCTAAGGGAGGAAAATGCTGGATATGGAGCAACTGGAAAGCTTGCAATGAGAAACTGGGGTTTGAAGTGAAACAGTTGAGGGCAGCTGCTCTTGGATTGCACCAGATACAAAGATTTAACTGCTACCACAATGAGAAAATCTTGTATTAATTGTATCAGAACAGAATGGTTTTTACCCTAAAAAATACACTCCTTCTGTTTTTTGAAACATTCAGATTTCTTGTGAGGGTTTTGGTGGCACCAACAGAGCCCAGGGTTTGTTCTGCTTATCCAGTCAGGAGAGGAGATGCCTCCAAGCTGGAAATTGGAGCTGGACCTCTGAAGGTCATTTTCAAGGCAAACATTCCATGATTCCATGGGATTTTGGCTCTCCTTCAGGCAGAGGATGCTGAGCTGTGGAAGCCAGAAGGGTTCATCCCTGCTTTTATAAACATCAGGAATATCTTGGAGCTCTCCTTGCCCTGGTTAGGAGGGAGAAGCTTTGCAGAGCTGCTCCACTGGCTCAGTGACAGCTGGGAAACTCCCTGATCCGGAGGTTATTCCTTGTGAATCCCGTTCTGCTGGCTCTGCTGCTGCCTCTTCATGTGGCTGTGACACTGGAGAACTGGCTCCACAATTTCCATCTCTTTGTTCTGCCAAACAGGCTCACAGGAATAGATAATGGAGGAGATACGGAGACCTACATGCTCGAGTGTGGAGAGGAGCAAAACTAATGGGAAAAATGAATTAGGAGTATTTTTATTTGCATAATTCCCATTAAGAAAACATTCTTTCATCCCGAGAAGATGGAGCCTGAGCTAGATTTTGAACGGGGGATATTAAAAGAAGACTGATTTTTTTTGTTTGTTTGTTTGTTTGTTTTTGTTTTTGTTTTTTTTCTCCCTGCAGTCTGACAGGAAGCAGCAAGTGATTGCAGAGCAGAAAACTCTGCTCCACCAAACACATTCCAACCATTCCTTCACCCACCATGCTCCTGCCCAGAGCTGAGGGGAGGCACAGGAAGGGAAAGCGCCAGGGAAGTTTGACATCACCCCATGGAAAAGAAACAAAACCACAAAGGGCACCACCAAACCTGCACTGGTGTGGGTGTGTAAAACCTGGGACGTTTATCCCCAGATCCTAAAGGAGCCTCTGGAGCAGCCTGGAAGGGCTGCAGAGGATGGATCCAGGGTGGGAGAAGGTGAGGCAGAGGGGCTGCAGAGTGCTCTGGGATAAAGCAGCACCTTTCCTGCTTGGATTGCTCCCCAGGGAGCAGGATGGGATCCTGCAGGGCTCTTCCAGCTGGCCAGGAGATCCCAGAGCCAGGAGAGAGGGGAAGGCTCTCCCCAGGTGATAGGAACTCCTGTGTCCATGGATGGGGCCTGGATTTCAGTGATTTTCTTTTGGGAATGTGCAAAAACTCAGGTTTTAACCTGAAATTTTCTCCTACACCAGGCCACATCTTCCTGCCACAGGTCCTGGGCATTTTCTGCTTCTGTGCCTGGCTGAGACTGCAAGGAAAACCAGGAATTCCAAACTGGGGTTTCTTCCCTTTAGGTCCCCGATCTTATTAAAACCCAGCGATTTCCAGACTGAATGCTGAGAAGCAATCCCAGGGGCTGGCACAGGGCAGTATCCAGAGCATGATTTTAAGGAAATGAGTAAAAAGTTTATCACAGAATCCCAGAATGGTTTGGGATGGAGTTTAAAGCTTAAAGCTCATCCCATTCCACCCCTTCCCGTGGGTAGGGACATCTTCCACTAAACCAGGCAGGCCTGGAACAATTCCAGGGAAGTGTTAATTAGGATCCTAGATGCTAATTTTTATTTTTTTTATTTCCAATGGACCTGACTCAGTGCAGATATTTGCCATTTATCAACGATGGGGACAGGAGACACCTAAAATGCATTTACCCTAATTCCTAGAGATCATTTTGAATCTCCCCATTTTCCCTGCCAAGGCACAAGCCTGCTGCAGATTCAGCAAATCACCTCGATGCAGAATTTGCTGATTTCTCAGCTCAATCTGATTCTGAAGCACCCTTCTCTTTCAAAGCCTTGGCTTTGTTTTGCTTGCCAAGCTCCCCAGCCCTGTACCTGAGCAGGGCCATGCTCTGGGGGGTGACTGCTCCTGTTGTCAGCTGTGAGCAAGGTTGGAACATTTTCCTCCGTGGCATCCTTCCCACAGCTGTCATTGCTGTCTGCAAGTTTATTCTCAGCACAGTGTGAAGCTCTCAGCCCTGCAGAAGGGCAACACTTCGCCTGAAATTGCGAAGACATGAGTTTTTATATTCAGTTTGCTCTTGAGCAGGATGGAACTCGTTACCAGGTCCTCTTCCCTCCTTAAATTCAAGATTGGTGTTCATTGTTCAGGGAATTTTGGGCCAATTTGCTCTGAGTGCAGCATAAATGTGTTTTATTGTGACTCAGAGAAGGTTTCCTGGTTAGAAAATCGTTGCAATGGAGATAATGCACTATTGAAGGCCGGTCTCCTAAAAATACAGAAATGGTTTTTCTTAACACAAAAAGCTTGTGTTGCCACACAGACTCGTTGAATTCTGAGGGGTGAGGAAGAAAACTTCATTATCCCTGAAAAACAGAGCACTTCCTTCTGTATATCCCTGCATTCCAGTCCTGGAATTCGTTTGCACTCACCTGCTGTAAACAGGACACAGCTCCAGGATTTATTTGGCATGGATGTGCACATGCACCCATGGATATCAACACCACATCAATAGGAATAATCTCCCAGAGCTAACCTGATGCACACAGAATGCATTTTGGGAGTGGGGAGTTCTGCTGGAAACTGGGAATTATCTGCAAGGTTCATCTGGGATAGCAAAACCTTGTGGCTCCACAGACATCAAGATGCCTGGTGGAGAAGTAACCCACAGACAGTAAACATGGAAATAATTGGCATTAGAACAAACAGCAAGGGACTGATTAAGAAGAGGGAAGAGGAAGTAACTGGCAGGGAACAGCAGATGAGAATGTTGTAGGGAAAACTGGTGGCATCCTGTGAATTCCCAGCATTTTTGGCTGTGGTGGCAGCAGCCTCAGCTCTGCACTTCCCAGACCAGTGTGGTTCCTTCCTCTTGTGTTTTCCAGCTCTGTAAATCAGGCCTCAAATCTGAATTCTATTGCATAGGAGGACATTTGTTATGGAAAAATTCTCAGCTGTGCAAGTGATGAGGCCCTGGCACAGGGTGCCCAGAGAAGCTGGGGCTGCCCCTGGATCCCTGGAAGTGTCCAAGGCCAGGCTGGATGGAGCTAGGAGCAACCTGGGACAGTGGAAGTGTCCCTTCCAACCCAATCCCTGCTGTGATTCCACGATTCTGGGATTTACTTCAGCTCATTCTCTCCAAACCACCTGGGGTGGCTCCTGCACCTTGGGCCAGCCATGGATTAGTGCTTGCAGGCTTGAAAAAGTCAGATTTTTCACTTTGAACTGCAGGGAAGGCAGAAATGTTTCATAAATATCCAGGTATTTCAAGCAAAAAAGGGATTTATAGTTGTTGATGCAGAAATCCCAGAATAAAAAATTTGCTAAGGCAGCTGTGAAATTATTGCACAGGAGAGAAATGAGGCTGAGGGAGCTGGGATTTTCATTGTGTGAAGGAAGCTGGAGCTGTGGTTTCATGAACTGAGGATCAGAGCTCCTCAGCCCTGCTCTTGTGGGCATCAAAAGTTCCAAAAGCAGAAGGTGGAAATTAGTGGACGTCCCAAACCGGTTCTTCCAGCCTGGCACTGGTGCAAAGGGAGCATCCGAGCATGGCAGGTTCAAAACCAGGTGAGTTTTGTATTCCAGGGAGCAGGAATTCCAATGAAGTCATTGTTTCCCCACCAGGCAGGGCTCTCTGTGCTCCAGGCATCTCAGCCACAGGGTAAGGGAGTGTGGATGCTTCCAGCCTCCACAGGGGATGCAAAATCCACATTTCTGATGGATGC
>VRYO01002782.1:30831143-30842898 GCA_009812075.1 Sialia sialis | reverse complement strand
TTTCTGGTGGATGCAGAATCCACATTTTTGATAGATGTAGAATCCAGATTTCTGGTGGATGCAAATGCTCCAGGCTGGGTGTAACAGGAGGAACGAGCAGGGCAGGACCTGCTCCCTGCAGCTTCCAGCCTGAATTCCTTATCCCATCCCAGCTTTGCCTCTCCACAGCCATCCCCATATCACACTGGTCTCCTTGCTAATTCCCAAGTTCAGTGTTTGCTCCTGAGTGGCTGCAGTGCTCACAGGTTTCCTGGATCCTCTCCATCTGGTGTTTGGGGCTGACTTCACCATTCCTGGAGGGAATTCCTGCTGCTCCTTGGGGCTGACCTCTGACTCCACCATGAGTGCCATGTCCTGGCTTTTGGGAATGCCCCTGGCAGGAGCCACACAGGCAGAAACTTCTCTGGTTTCAGGAATTCCTTTCTCTCTTTGCCTTTTGTTGTCCTTTAAGGTTTAAAAAGAGAGCTGGACACCCTTTATTGGGATATTTGTTGTCACTGCTCTCTCTGGAATCTTTTTCTGTCGCTGAGATTTGAGACCTCCTTGGCTCTGTGGGTTTTTTATTTTCCCTCTTTTTAGTGTTCAAATGAATCTGCTGAAGAATGCATCTCTTTCATTCCACATCTATGGAATAAGGAACTGATTTATCTTAATGATTTGCTCTTATAGTTACTCCTGTCTCCTACTAAAACCAAACCAACATTTTCTTTTCCCTGCTTAGAATTGCACAATTGATATTTATTGCTCAGTTCCTCGGGGAGCATAAGTAACAAGTTCCTAAAAGGATAGAAAAGATGGATGCTTTTGCAGGATTAACTTTAAAGCTTAAATATTTATTTTTTAAATTACTAAATCCTGCTGTCCTTCAAGCTCAGGCATAGTTAGGTCAGACAGGAGGCACAGATTCCACGGAGAAGTTTGTCAAGTTGATTGCAGAATTCATAATTTCTTCTTTTGCTCCCCATTGGCATTTGACCTGCAGAGCTGAATAATCAATAGCGGTGAGAGAATTTTCCTGGAGAAACATTTGGAGGACAGGGCATTGTAGTGGTTGGAATCTGAGCTGGGAATCTAATTGGATGAATTTACCCAGGCAAGCTATTCAACTTTGGAGTGACTCAGCTTCCCTGTTTTGGAGCAGAGTTACCAGTAAGACGTTAAATCTAGATGTTATTAATGGGAAATCAAGTTACACTGCTGAAGGTATAAGAAATGGTTCATATCCTGCTTTAAATATTACGATTTTCTCACTTCCAGTACTTGTGAGGCCATAAAAACAGCCCTCAATTACAACCAAAAATCAAATTGATAAAGGACAAAGGGGTGCTCATAGAAAATGAGAATTCTGGAATGTGCTGATCCAAGGCAAACAGCAGAAATGGTTCATTGAGGATGTCTGAGGAGCTCAGGATCCTCAGAGATCACCATGGCCTGGGGGTCTGACCCTCTGCCATCCCTGCAGGCTGAGAGAAGGGAACGAGGTTTTCCTGCAGCACATTCCAGGGGTTGAAGCACCAGCTGGATTTGAAAGGCCATGAGTTAATTTTAACTGGGAGAAACTCTTTGGGAGTGTGAAACAAATCAAGGAATTGAACTGGTGCAGCCATGTGAATAAAAGTGTTCTGTCCCATGAGGGTCCCTGAGGTTTATCAGAGGTGTTCAAAATTCCCTGTTCTTGTAGTAACTCTTGTTCTGCAGTCAGAATCTGTTCTTTGGGCTTTGAAATATTTACAAATACATAACCAGGCAGTAACCAAGCTCAGTACTCTGTTAAAAGTGTGTTTGAGGGTCTGTGGATATTTATGCACATGTGGGAAAAGAAATCCATATGATAAAGGATGCTGGGCAGTCTGGAATTCAGAAGAAATCGGGTATGAAACCCTAAGTTCTATTTCAGGCTCGGTTTTCAGGCTCATCCTGATGCAACAATCAAGTGTTCAGGGTTGTACGAACTCAATAATTCCTCAAAGTCGTTTAACGCAGCAAAATATTATCTGTAATAAGTCAAACCTCCCCAATGTCTTTGTTAGTGGTGAGGAGATCCGACCAGGGACGGATTTCTGCCCGCCAGAGAAAGACTTGACAGCATTTGTGGTGAAATAAGCTGCTCTGTTTGCAGACTGGAGCAAAAAAATCCTTTCAGTGCAGCTGGTGAGTTTTTGTTTTTGCAGTCAAAACAGATGCACGGGCTGGGGCAGCCACTGGGAATGCTTGGCTTGAACCTGTGCTGGAGTCATTAGTGGTAAATTCTGTTAATAGTAAACTGTTTGCTATTTAAAGAGCCTGATTCCAGGCCAGCTTTCCAAGGAAAAAGTTACCTGCTGTTACAGCTTTGATGGAGTGAAAACTCAACCCAAAACAATAATAAAAAAAAAATCTAGCATTCCCCCTTGCTATTTCTACTCTGGGGCCATTTAAAACCTGGAGAAAAACGTAAAAAGACCACGTGCACACTTCTTTACAGTTCTGAGGGAGCCCTAAATTTGTGCCAGTGAAATGCTCAGAGAATGGGGGGCTTTGTGGCTGTTAGGCACATTCATTCTTCTGCAAGCATGGCTGTAAATCCAATTTTATAGATTAAAGACTTGCAGCATAATGTAGGCACCTGTCAGTTTATGGCAGCCTAAAAATATCTGCCTGCCCATAACATGTTTTTCAGCAACTTGGAGCATATGTATGGTTTTTGATAACTTTCAGCTATTTTTTTCCAGTCCTTGTCTGTCACCTCAGCTTGTTGTGCTGGCTCTAGCAGGAATAATGAAGGACATGCTGGATCAGATGCAGTGTGGGCTGGCCATTAGCAGTTAATGAGAAAGTCCAACCTCTCTCCTGTGGGATGGGGAGAGTCAGAAAGCAGAGCTGTCTCAGGGTGGGCTCTGCCCCTGCTGAGGAGCTGGGTGTGATGACACAGATCATTCTGGCTGGGAAACACTCGAGGATTCTGTTTTAGTCCAGGATTAAATGAGGAGGAGGCTCTGTGGTGTCAGGGTAAAGGAGCTCTCTGTGCATGAGGAGGTGGGATCTTGGTTTAGAAGCTGAACCTCAGTGTGGATTTCCAGGTGAAGCTTTTCCTCCAGGAGATGTCTGGGAGCTCAGCAGGGTCAGCCCTGAGTCTTTGCTGGAGGATTGGTGTCCTGTTAATGCTCTCTACGAGGTGGTGTGGGGCTTGAGTGAATCAAGGGATCGTGGAATCATTAAATCACTGAATTCTGGAATGGATCTCAAAGCTCATCCAGTACCACCCCTGCTATGCCCAGGGACACCTTCCACCATCCCAGGCTGCTCCAAACCCCAGTGTCCAACCTGGCCTGGGACACTTCCAGGCATCCAGGGACAGCCACAGCTTCTTCCCACCCTCGCAGCCAGAAATTCCTTGTAATATCCAACCTAAACCCACTCTCTTCAGAGAGAAACCAAACAAGGACCTCTTGAATCATTTCGGTCCTTTCCAGGATAAAAACTTGTGAGTTGCTCTGAAACAAATGGAGTAAAAAATTATTCCAGAAATTCAAGAATCTCAGCATCCCAAACCTGATGCCTGGAGCTGGAGCTCTGCTTTGGGAATCTCTGTTTTCCCTTCCACCCTCCCTAAGGACTTTGAGATTTCTGTCCTTTCCTAAATATGTTTGAAACTGTTTAAGGGTTCAAAACCATCCTTGGTGGAGAGGGAGGGCAGAGCCTGGTGCCTGCTGTGTCTCCAGGAGTTTTTTTTTCCTTGGGAAAGTGCTGGAAAGCCATGGCTGTGTTGGTGTTGGGATGGGGCTGGCTCAGGCTGGAAGTGCTGACTCACACCAGAGTGGAGGCCACTCCAGCAGGGCTTGCAGATAACGCAGGAGTTTGAAACTTGGACATGGGAGGCAAGAAACAGGAAGGAAATCTGAGCTCTTGTAGGTCAATTTTTTGGTTACATTGGCATTAAGACAAGAACAGGAGGAGAAAAATTTTGCAACAAGAATCTGAGTGGAATTTTTTTTTTTTCTCCTGGCTTGCCACTTTCTATTTATGGGAACCCAAAATGACCTGGCTTCCTGGACTGGGAACAGTAGCAACATGTCCTTGATGTCAGTCTGATTTCCACATTTCAATCCAGTCTGAGCTGCATGTTCAGGACATTTTTTAGTAGGTGCAGTATTCTGAGAGGTGGTGGGACCTGGGACTGTGTCCTGTGACATGCGAAGCACCAGGAGAGGACAATAAAATAGAATTTCAGAATGGTTTGAGTTGGAAGGGAACTTAAAGCTCATTTTGTCCCAACCCTGCCATGGCTGGGACACCTTCCACTATTCCAGATTGTTCCAAGCCCCAATGTCCAGCCTGGCCTTGGACACTTCCAGGAATTCAGGAGCATCCTGAGCACCCTGTGCCAGGGCCTGGCACCTCACACAAGGAGGAATTTCCTCCCAACATCCAATCTAAAACTACTCTCTCAGTTTGAAATCAGTGCTGGTTTCAGAACTGCCTCTTCCACCCCCAGAAAATCAACATTTGGTGCTTCCCTCATCCTCCTCCTCAGCCTTAGATAAATATTGTCACTCCTTCTTTTCCCAACAATGCCTCCAGGAAAAATAAGGCAGAAATGGTCAGCAGGACAGGGATTAAGCAGAGACAACAGCAGTCCCACTGTTACAGTTTTTCTCCCTTGCTTGACTCTTATGCTAAATTTAATCTGTCCCCCAGACAGTTCAGAATTTATTTTTCCCCCGCTCTGTTTTAATGCACTCTTGTTCTTACCTTTGCTGGGCTTGCATGAGCCAGAGTGTCTTGGGTTCCAGCACAGGATGTGACCAAAGGTGTCTGTTCTGTCACCATCTGCTGAGACCAGGTGGGGCAGTGATCCTGATCTCCATGGGATATCTCCTGTTAATGGAACATCCATTGAAACCAGCTGGGGCAGTGTTCTTTATTTCCAAAGGGGACATCTCCTGTTCATGGCCAGATTTTATAAACCAGCTGGGCCAGTGTTCTTTATCTTTTCACAGCCCATCCTTCCTGCAGGGAGTTCTCTTCTGCTCATGGCCATTGAGTCCCACTGTGGCACTGATAAAATTACTGCATCCCATGGGGAGATGCTCCAGACAGGGGAGGAGCCAAACATTTCTCACCAAGATAAAAACTGAGATTTTGGGACACCAAGGGAGCCCTTTCTCCACTGGATCCCAGAGGAAAACCAGACCCTTCCACATCATCCCTGGATCTCTGGAGGGAAACTGCCCCTTGTCCAGGAGCACTGCTCCAACTGAAGCACATCTGTCACTGCAGGAGGATGCAGCCACCATTGAATGGCACTGCTGCCACCACCCTGACTGACTGACGGCTGTCAGCTTGGATTCTGACTCTGCCAGGCTTTGGGCTTTGTTCTTTGGAGTGCTGGATTTCTATTTTAATTTCCCTAGTCAAGAACTGTTATTCCTATTCCCATCTCTTTGCCTGAGAGCCCCTTGATTTCAAAATTATAATAATTTGGAGGGAGGGGCTTTACATTCTCCATTTCAAGAGAGGCTCCTGCCTTTCTCAGCAGACACCTGTCCTCCAAACTAGGACACAGGCTAAGGTGATGAGACAGGAGGTGACACTTGGCACCCATTAACCTGGAAAAGGGTCCCCAGAGCCTCTTCACCAGGAGCTGCTCTGTCACTTCATTACTGGAGAGAGGAGTCTGAGCATGTGTTAACAAACCTGGTTAATTAAATATTTGTCCAATTTCTGAAATCTGGCGTTTAGGAGAAATCACAGAATCATGAAGTCTGAGAATCCCAGGCTGGATTGGGTTGGAGGGGACTCAAGCTCACCTCATCCCACATTTTCTCTGGCCCAGAATGGATTTGGAATTTTATTTTATCTACCAATTTCTTCCTCAGTCTTTTCTCCTTCAAGGCCTTGAAAACTGGACTTTAATTTTCAGTGTTTGGCTTTGGGCAAAAGGAGCACCATTACAGAGAGCACTCAATAGCTCTTAAATAGCTCACTACTTCAAATCTTCTTTGATCACCAGAACCAGTAGGAAAAGTGTTCCCTGCTCCTTTTCCTCATTTTTATATAATACTGGGACCACAGGGTTCCTATTTTCCTTGCAGAGACTTTCACCAGGTTCACTTTGCTTGCCTTGAGAAGCTTTTTGCTTCTTCTTCTGTCTCTGAAAGGAAAATTTCAGTAACTTTCTCAAAGTTTAATCACCTCCCCCAGGGGAGAAAAATTCCACTTGGGAGCAGCCTCTAAAAGTGGTGCCATCAGTGATCTCTCACCTGGATTTTCCAAAATCTTCTGTCTCAGAAGCAGATTTTATTCCACCCCACATCCTTCTGCTCCTGTCTGCTGGGTGATGAAGGGAGGAATTAGGATTCATTGCTGTATTTTTTCCCGTGCACACAAATAAAATACACCCAGGCATGGGATTATTTATTCATAGGTGTGGGGAACTGCTATAAGGACTTCAAACAAAATTAACATTTAAAAAATGCATGAAAAGTGATTGCAATATTTAGTCCTGCTTTAGACATGGAGTTTTAGTTTTTCCTCCTCTGAACTTTTGGAAAGAATTCTGTTTCTAAACTCAAGCACCTATAGATGTCAGAGGATAATTGGGTATTAAATTGAAATAAATTACCTCTATTTCTGTAAAGCCCCCACCAGTGCTGAATATTCAACACTTTTGTGAACATTGAAAAATCTGGCATAGCTGGGGAAGTTTATAAATTCTTTGTGATATTTTTGATTATCTAAGAGAACTTTACAGGCAGAGAATTTACTCTGAATTTTGATCTCTCTGTGCCACTTCAGAGCTCCTGGGTCACATTTGCACAACTTCAGACTTGGAATATTCTGGATTCTTCTGCCTTTTACTGATTTTGGATTCTTCTGCCTTTTACTTCTGAGCATACCAGCAGAAGGAATAAATTTGGGGAAGGGATTTGAGTAGAACTGGAACTGAGCTCTGAGTTGGTTCTGTTCAGTTCTCTGCAGCAAGCCAGACCTAAGAGCACTTCTTTGCTTCTCTCCATTTCCCAGTTCAGAGATGAATCCATTTGAAGGAACAAGGACTCAAATACTCTCCCAGACTCTCTTTTTTACATCAGTTAGGCCCAGCTGGGAGGAAGTGGAACTCAGGCTCAAATACCTGATTTAACTCCTGGCCTGTCTGGGTCAAAGAGGGGAGGGAAGAGTTTTCCTTCTGCTGCTTCATGTACTGAAAATACTGAATTGCAATATTTCCATTAATTTAGTGTGCACAGACTAATTTCTTTTACCTGATATTTGTATGAACAGGTTGTATGTATTTTTCCTGGATGCTTGTGATGAAGGTTACAGTTTTTTTTTTGTTTTTTTTTTTTAGAACAGGAGATTCCAAAGATCTCCAGAAAAAGGCATTGATGCTTCCAACTTTTGTCTGAAGCAGGAAATTAAGGATAAGGTAATGATGGATGAGAAGTACCAGGGGGTGTACAGGTGATTTCTGTGATGGAGATTCTGCAGAGGTGATGGCAAATGGGGACAGAGGAAAGAAAATAAATTGGAATAAGGATTTAAAAGAAACAAAAATCTCTGAGTATTTATTATTTTTGAGTTCTTATCTTCCATGCACCTGTGTAAAGCTGGGAAAGGGGAAAGTGAGGGATAAGAGTGGCTGGTTTTTCTGGTGGCCAGCGCAGTGGGTTGGTGCTGGCAGCACCATCAGGGGAGCTCCTCTGACTGGGGGCAGGAAGTTCCTCACCCACCCTGCTGGATGCCAGCCCTGCTCCTTTGTTCCCAGCTGAGGAATTTGCTGCCTGTACCACAGGCACAGTGCCTGGGATAAAATGTGGGTGGAGAGGAATGCTCCAAAGGGCTGAGCTGGGCAGTGGGGAAGGGAGGAGGGAGTGCCAGGCTTCTGCTGCTGTCATGGTCTCGCTGTGTCTGCTGGAAGATGTTCCAGATGAGCCAGATGTGCTCAAGATCATGTTGATTCAATGTGGTTTTTCAATGATCTCACATTTTTTACATCATATTTATTGGTTTGGTGTAAGCAACAGGAATTTTTGTAAGCAACAGGAATTTTCTGAATAGAAGAGGAGGCTCTGAGAAGAGCTCAGTGAAGCCTCTCAGCTCTTCAAGGGAGAGAAAAGGGACAGACTTTTAGCAGGTCCTGTTAAAGGCCACAGGACAAGGGTTTCAACTGAAGGGTTTAGGCTGATTCAGATTTGGTGCCCAGAGAAGCTGTGGCTGCCCCTGGATCCCTGGAAGTGTCCCAGGCCAGGTTGGACAGGACTTGGAGCAGCCTGGGACCGTGGAAGTGTCCCTGGCCATGGCAGGAGGTGCAATGGGATGATCTATCTGGGTGTGCACAGGTAAAAAAAACAAAACCAAAAACAAAACAAAAAAACCCCATGTATTTGTGGATCCACGAGGAAGGTTTTGGAGCAGGTGGTGAATGAAGAGCAGGTTCCATTCCAGCTCTGCAGGACACTGCAGCTGCTTTTTGGATTCCTTGTTCCAGCTCCAGTTCTGCTGCTGCAGCTGAGGAAGTGCAGGATGTTCTCTGGGAACATCTCTGGGAAGCAGGGAAGCTGAAATGGGAACTGGATGGTGTTTGACAAACACCCAGAACCCAGATCCCACAGAACTGGTAAAACCTTGTCTTTGTAAAATGAGGGTTTGGAGTGAAAGAGGAGGATTGGTTTGAATATTGGGAAGGAATTCCTGGCTGGGAGGGTGAGGAAGGGCTGGGATGGAATTTCCAGAGCAGCTGTGGGTCCCTGGAAATGTTCAAGGCTGGGTTGGACAGGGCTTGGAGCAGCCTGGGACAGTGCAAGGTGTCCCTTAGCACAGCAGGGAAGTTTATCTGGGTGACTTTTAAAGGTCCTTTCCCATCCAACCTCTGATTCTGGAACATTCCTTGATTTCCCTCTGCCTCTGAAGCTGGATCAGCATGAATGCTGCTGGGTTAGGGATAATCTCACAGCCTTGGAGGGCATCCTCACCCACCCCTGCCACAGAGCAGAGCCCTCCCTGGTGCCTCTGTGACCCCAGGCAGGGCTGGCACTGTGTCTGCTGGTGGTGACAATGCCCTGAGGCCTGGTGCAGCTGGGAATGACACTGCTGGCAGCTTCTGTGCTCTGCTCTGCTCCCCTCAGTGCTGCCAGCCGCAGACACACAGAGCTGTCCATCCTTTTTTGAGAGCTCAAGGTCTCCAAGCCCTTGAGCTGCTGGCTGTAAACTCCCAGAGAAGCTTCCAGGAGCTTCTCCCATCTGCTCCTGTGAAGGCAAATGTGACAATTCACTCTGGGGACAGCCCTGACTGCCTTCATTAGCCCCACATTAGTGTGATGCTGCTCATTTTTCTGGCAGCTGCTGGAATGTGACTGGGATGTACAGGTGGGATGAGCATCCTGCCCCTGTGCCCTACAGGTTGTTCCTGCTGTTGGTTTGGCACCCCAAGGTCCCATTTGTCCCTGAGTGTCTCAGGGCTGGGCCGCTGAGAGTTCCCTTCCTCCCTGGTTTATTGTTTTCCATGTTTGTTCCCTGCTGCCACAGGAATGATCAATAAAAGCCTTGAGCTGGAGCCAGCAGGACTTGGAGGAGCCAGACTGGAGTGACTTCCCATTGCTGTTGTGACATTCCTGCCACCTGGGCAGGTTCACTTCTGGAAGGGATTGGTTCAGAGCAGGTGAATGGTGGTGATCCAGAATTCCTGCTGTTCCCAATGGAATTGTGGCCCCACATTACAGTAATTTCACAATTATAAGCCGCACCTGATTATAAGCCGCACGTCCCAGTAGCCAGGTAGACCATGGGATTTGTCCACATATAAGTCGCACCTGAGTATAAGCCACACCCCTCCCCCCATCTTTTTTTTCTTTTTAAAGGGCGGATCCATGTGCGACAAAGTAACGAGTTAGTAACAGAAACACACCAGTGCGGGGTTTGGTGTCAGGTGCTCAAGTTGCAAACAGTTTTCATAAACCAGCCAAGCCTTTAAAGGCAGCCCCAGGCACCCTCCCCGGCCGGCTCGCACTTCTGGGTTGGCATTTCACTGGGATTTGTCCATAGATAAGCCGCACCTGATGATTAGCTGCACTGCTGGGGTAGGCTGGATTCTTCAGTGAAAAAGGTGCGGCTTATAATCGTGAAATTACTGTACTTCCACTCCTTGGTAAAACCTTCATGAGGAGATAAACCTTCCTGGTCAGCTTCAGCAGCTTCCCAGAAATGTCCAACCCACTGAATAAATGCAAAATTTCATTTTTTAGGCGCATTCTAATGCAGTTTAATTTTTGCCTACCTCAGAAAACCACTAATATATTTTTTTAAATCTTCAAAAGGGCAGTTCCCTTAGTTTTAAATGAAATTCTGCTTGATTCCCCTCCAAATAATGGGATACCCACCTCCTCTCCTCAGTGCACTGTGGCTGGGCATGAAATGCTCTGGTTGGGATTTTCTGAGCCAAATGTAAATGTGCTTGATGAGACACGAGGGGACGGGGCTGGGGCTGGGCAGAAAGGGCTTTTAGCAGCAGATGCAGACAAAAGGATTGGATTTCAGTCCACACAAAGTCAAAGACAAAAAGAAATAGAGGCTGGAGTCCCAAATGCAGGGAGGAGGTGTCAGAATTTGGAAGGCTGAACAGCTGTAGCCTGTTTATGTATTTTAATCCATTGTTAGAGAGCTGGAAACTGCACAAAAAGCTAAGGGCTTTTAAATTCTGTTTTCTTAGAAAAGATCTGCAGTTGACCAAGACAGGCTATGAAAAGAAATGTAAAATTTATCAAGAGTTTTTGGTTTATATGGAATGAATTTAAAATACATTGAAAGATTCTTCTGGGTGGGTGTTGTGGGGTAAACACTGGAAATCACAGAAAATAAATGAAATGCTTGGGGTATCTCCTGATAGAGAAGTCTGATGAGTGTCTGGAGCCTGCTCTTCCAAAGCTCATAACCTACAGCTGAGGAAATTCCTGCTATGAAAAAACCCTTTACTGGCTACCTAGAGAAGCATTTTTTTCCCCGAGTGTTGAAAAGTGGAATGTTTCTGACCTTTTACAATGATGATATTTGATTCTGGTGAAAAAAGGAAGCAAGGAGTAATTATGAAATATTTTTATTGGCTCCAGCAGCAGCTCTGCAGTGCAGATGGTTTAAATTACTTACCTCGAGGTTGGAGTGTAAGGCTCAGATCCATCTCCACATTTTTAATATTTAAAGCAAGGTACTAACTCGCTGGCCTAGATCTTGAAAGCAGCTTAATTGAGCCTTTAAAAGCTGATAGTTCCCTCTTGTTGTACACGAGTCAACAATCGCTTTTCCCTCTCCTGTTCCCTGGCAGTGCTTTGCTCACGCTCACACAATGCCAGGCTGAAGGGATTTGGTTCCCCAGCTTTGAACATGAATCCCGACGGAATCACTTGGATGCACTGCTGTGTTTGCCTGAAGCCAAACGGGGGATCCCAGCCTGGTTTGGTTGGAAGGGAGCTCAGAGCTCACCCAGTGCCACCCCTGTCCTGGCAGGGACACCTCTCCCTGTCCCAGTGCTCCAGCCTGGCCTTGGGCACTGCCAGGGATCCAGGGACAGCCACGGCTGTGCATCAAAACACACTCAGTGTGGAAAACTTCATCCTTAAATCCCACCCTTTCCACCACAAAACCATCCCACCACAAAACCATCCCACCTTCACTTACTGGCAACCAGCTGCTACTTCCAACAAACTCTGGGTTTTGCCTTGTTTTCTGCCTATTTATTTTTATTTTTATTTTTATTTTTATTTTTATTTTTATTTTTATTTTT
>VRYO01002782.1:30802029-30830143 GCA_009812075.1 Sialia sialis | reverse complement strand
AATTCTCCCATGCCCTCTTTGGTGTCTGTGCCCTGCTGCACAGCTTGCTGAAACATTGAACACTTAAATGTCACAGAATCTCAGAATCCCAGGATGCTTTGGGTGAGCCATGAAGCCCCTCTACTACAACCTGACACTTTCCATGAGACCAGGCTGTTCCCATCCTGTCCATCCTGATGAATTCCCCAGCAGTGTCCCTGTGTGTCCCTGTCCAGCTCGGAGCAGTGCTGCCCCTTGGACAGAGCAGCCCACAAAACTGCTCAGTGCTTGATGAGTTTCAAACATTACATCAACACCTTCATTTCTCTCTGAAGAACTGAAGGTTAAAACCCTGTTCCTCGCCCCAGCTGAGTCTCCACTCCAGAGCCAGCAGGAGAATAAGGAAGGAGCCGAGTTCATGGAAAGCTCCCTGTTGGTGGGTGAGGTTTTCCCCAAAAATCCCAGCCAGACAAAGAGAAGCAGGGAGGAGTGGGATGGCTCCAGCCAGGCTCACAGATGTGGTGGGTTCCCTCCAGACAATCCCTGCACACTCCCCAAAGCTCTGCCAGGACCTGGAGCTGGAGCTGGGAATTCAGGCTGGAGCCACACTTCATCCAAACCCACACAGAGCCCTCGGAGCGAAACAAACCTCCAGTTCCCAATTTGGGCTTGTACAGAAAAACTACAGTTCTCAAAAGCCTCTGACTGTTGTTTTTCTAACAAGTTAAACAGATGGATTGGAAATAGTATTTACTGTTTATTTCCTCAACATATCAATATGTGAGGAGCCAGTATAAATTACGGTTTGACTGCAAACAAACCAACCCACGCCAAAGCAATAGAGTAAACACTGGTGTATTTTGTTTCAAGTCAATATTATGGGAATTTAGATGGCTGATGTTTCTGTTTTTACTAGCTATCTCTGACTGGCTGAATTTTCAGCCCTGCAATAGAAAAAAAAGCATGAGGGGTTAAGATTTTTTTAGGGGAAGTTGCCGTGGTGGTTTTTCCACAGAACATCAGAGGGCTGTCACTTCAGAAGTTGCAGGCTTTAGCAATAGAAACAAGATTCTACCTATTTCAGAACTGTTACATTTTTTTTTTTATCCTCATGAGAAGAACAAGTGTGAAGCCGTTGCCAGGTACTCTGATGGTGGGGTTGGTGGTACAGCAATCTGTTCCTTCCTCTTTTCCCGCCTTGGGCTTTATTTTCTGTGTTGACTTCTTGACCTTTCCTGGAGTCAGTTGACAGCCCTTAACCAGCAGAAGATCCACACTGCTAAAACAAAACCAAAAAAAGCTGTTTTGTGCCATTTTAGTCCCTCCAGCTGGCTCATCTTGAAGGAAGGGAATGAGGACATGGGGCTGAGGATGAGGAGAGGATGAAGGAGATCCTTTTGGCAAAGATGAGCCATGAAATTGGTTCATATTATATCCCTGAACTCTGCACACCAAACCCCCCAAAGTGATGCATGTCAAGCTCGTTACAGCTCAGCCTGCATGTCATTAATTTAACATTAACATTATTAATTTAACGTGCAGCCCAGCAAATGAGTGGAGATGACAGCTCCTGACCAACCTGCCTCGCTGGCCACGTGCTCTCCCCAAACAGCATCTTGTGGAAATTGAGACCAGATGAAACAAGGGAATGCAAAAAGAGTGAATCGAATATACTCCCAAATTATTCACTTATTTCAACAAACAAGAATCCCACTGATGTAATCTATGACTGGTTTTGATGCTAAAAGCAAATCAAGAGCTGGAATGTACTTACGTGGCTAGACAGTAAATATCTCTGAGTCCTCCTAATCCATTAAATTGCAAGAGTATGTCTGCTTGTCTAAATGGAAGGAGACATCTCTTCTCCCTACCACTGTCATTTACTCCTCCGCTTCCTGCTTCTTTAGCCTTTTCTTTTTTTCCTTTCCTTTTTTTTTTCCCCCCTCAAAAATAGGGCTCCTTTTGTATGTGTGAAACTACTGCTACTCCCACTTCAGTTTTCTCCTGAAAGCTGAGTGGAAATGCTGTAGGAATTGGATGGCTGCAGCTTTTTCCCCTGGAAGTTTCATTTTGTGGCCTGAACTCTCACCCTGTGCTTTGTGTTCTGTTTTTTGGGGTGTTTGCTGTCACCTCCTTGCCTGGTGTTGCAGATGAACGCCCCAAATCCATCCCAAATCCAGCTGTGAAATGTCCCCGTACTGCTACGTTTGATATTCCTACTGTATCCCAGTCTGCCCAAAACCTCATGGCAAGGTATTGCTTATTCAGGGAAACATCTTTAAGGTTGATAAACATTGATTCAGCACAGGGAAATACAGTAATTTCACGATTATAAGCCGCACCCTTTTCATTGAAGAATCCAGCCTACCTCAGTAGTGCAGCTTATATTCAGGTGCGGCTTATCTATGGACAAATCCCGTGGTCTGCCCAGCTACCGGGAGGTGCGGCTTATAATCAGGTGTGGCTTATAATAGTGAAATTACTGTAATAATTTCATGATATTTTAGTCCTGGCAGGGTGACTAATCCACAGAGCAGGCCTGGCTCGGGTTGTTTCAGCTGAGACCAGGATGCAAAAAGAGCTAGAGGTGTCCCAGTGTCCATGTTTCCCAGTTTATCTCTGTTTTAAATTGATTGGAGATGAAATCATCTTTCAGAGTGCCCTGGAAATTTATTTTGGGTACAAGTGGAGATCCTGACCCTGCAGAGATGGGTGTGGATGTTTTTCCTCCTGATCCCTGCTGTCCACCTGTGGTTTTTGCTCCCATGTGTTGCCCTCTCATGGTTTCAGCTCCTCATCAAAGCATGAGAGAAAGCTCTTCCCAATTTCCCCAGTGTTTCACAGAACCCAAGGGGTGAAACTCTTGCTCTGGAATCTGTGCTGTGTGCTACTTTCTCCTGGGTGATAACAGGAAATTTCTTGTGGTTCAGAAGGTCTCTGTGCTGTGGGAATGGTGTCTGTGGGAAGTTCATCAGCTGGCTGATGGAAATCACTGCAGGACATTCCTCCCAAGGAATCCTCAGACCAACCCTGAAGCCCAGGAGCAAATCCTGTACCTTGAAGAGCTTATGGGAGTGCTCTCATGATCCTAAAATATCTATTTTTGATGGGCAGAGTTGCCTTGATCTTTGCCTGATCCCACCAACACAAAAGAAAATCAGACTTTTTCAATAATCTCAAACAAATGAATGCAGTTGTGGAAGTTTTTAATGATGGAGATGAGAGAAAAGAAACCCCTATACCTCCAAACCTCTCAAGTCCCAAATCTGGATCTGGTTCTCTCACTGCCTGTGGTTAATGGTTACTTCTTTTCCTGGGCTTTTGTCTGCCCTCAGGTTTTGGAGCCACTAAACCTCTTTGGAAGAAACCTCATGTAATCACCTTTTCTATTTGAAATATTAACAAGTTGTTAATGCAAACACCCAATTACTCAGAGAGGCAACAGTCAAATTTCAGTGTGAAGACTCTTTACACCCCCAGTGTTCTAATTTCACATAAATAATACAAATTGGCCTGCATTCTTTATTCAAAATAATGAATGGCAATAATGTGTGCTGTTTATTGCAGACCAGAAATAATCTTTCAATTAGTGGCTTGGTTTGGGTGGCAGGCCCAGGGGATGTGCATGAAAAGGGACTCAGAAAACAGAGGAGAGTGATTTTTACATGGGCAGGTAGTGATAAGACAAGGCATCCTGAAGTTACAAACCTGAGAGGGGCTGGAAAATAATCAACTTCATTACAGAATTTTGCTTCAGTGTGTTTGAATTGAGGACAGAACTTAAAGCTGAACAACATCAAGTTTTCCCACCCCCCAAAACATGAAGTACCAGCAAGTCAGTTCCCAGATCTGTTGGTTCAATATTTATTCTCCATCTCAGGTGTTCAAGTAGGTCTAGAGCAGAAGATGATTCTTTTGAACTCACAATTGTTCACTAAATTTTATTAAAAGAGTTTCCCATTCGCTGGAAGACCCCTCCCTCTCCACCAAGGATGGTTTTGAACCCTTAAACAGTTTCAAACACTGCACTTCAGCCTGTCACTTCAAAAACATCTGAATAGTGGGAATTGGTTTGTGTCAGAGGAAAGTGGACAATTATTTCAAACGTTTCATTTTCACTGCTGCAATTTAGCAACTTGCTGGGAGCTGCTGTGTAATTCCTGCACACTTCCAGCTGGACAAATCCCACCAAGATGTAAAAAAAGAACTGTGTGTGTGTGCTCAGCCTGCAAGTGTGGGGTTATTCCCATCTGAAATCCCACTGCAGATGTTCCTGGGTCTCCTGTGAGAGGTGGGCAGGACCTTGGAGTTGCCACTTCAGAGCTATTAAAGATTCCTTTCAGGCCAGGAGACACGTGCAGCTGGAAAACTCCTCACTGCCAGCCTTTGAAATATGAAACTGTGACCTTAGACCACCAAGAAATGCTGGTCAATGTTTACAGCACTGGGTGTTTTCCTTGGGATCCCTTATTAAATATCTGCCAAGGAGCAGCGCTGCCTTTGATGCCACAAATCTGAATTTCTTAGACTTTGCCTCCTTTCGTTTTAACGGGCGAGTCATAAAAAATAATAACTTCCCTTGTTGGTTCACACCTCAGAATGCAGTGATAAAGTCTTTGTTAATGAGTTAGAGTCAAGGATTTCTTGCCACTGGTACAAATATAAAAAAAAAGAGCAAGCGAGGATTTATTTATAGAGCTCCAGATCCTGCAGAATTCTGAACAACAGATTAAAGGGACTGGTGGTTATTTCATTCTCCAGTGAATGTTTGACTAATTATGAGCTATCTATTTTCTTTCCAAATATCAAAATGGGAAGAAAACAAATGTTTAGCAAACTAAGCCCTGAGTTTATATTTCAAACAAATCTGTGAGGAAATGTGTCTTGCATTCACAGCAGGCTCTGCTCTATTAATCCATCAGGGGAATCTGAGGGAGCACAGCTCGACAGGCAGGATAAGTGGAGATTTTCAGGAAACTGCCACAAATGTTCTACAACAATAAATGAAAATACAGATTTATTTACTAACCCTCAGCTGCTCAAAATCCAGTTTATATTAAAACTGGAATGTTTGCTTGTGGTGATGTAGAAGACCAAGCTCACTTCTTCTGCATTTTTGTTTAGCAGCAAAATACAGGACAATTCCTACAGTTGTAGAAATTCCAATTATTTAGGTGTCTGTCCATAGCCACCACATCTCTGGAAGTGTCCAAGCCAGGTTGGATGGAGTTGGAAGACCCTGGGATAGTGGAAGGTGTCCCTGACCATGGCAGACGTGGAATGGGATGAGCTTTAAGCTCATCCCACCCAAATCAGTGTGGAATTCAACATTTTATTGTTCAAAACACACAATTCAAAAGTCAAGTGGTTTATTTTCATGCTATCCCAGGCTCTGGACTTGGCCTCTCTCCTCCCCTCAACTTCCCAAGGTGTCATTTTAGAGGGTTTGTTTCCCCCCTGCCAAAAAAAAAAAATCCCAATCTGATGCCATAAAACTGTTCCTAAAGGTCTCACACATTTTGTTCCAGGTAGTCCTGAGAGCAAAGTGCTGACACAGCAGGAACTCCACTTGCAACACCTTGTTGGGTGACTTAGGGAAGTTCCTGCCTCAGTCCCAGGTTCCCCATCTGTTAGAAACAGTGCTTTGTAAAAGTTCCTTAAGATCTGCTGATGAAAACCATTTTTATATTTTTTTTTTGCAGCTGTGAGCACTTTTCATGTGAGAAATCCTGCGTAGTTACACATAGATTCATTAAAAACTGTCAAAAAAGAAAAATATTCCAAAGAGATATGCTTTTTTTTTTTTCTTTATTGCATTACTTAGAGAGGATTAGAATCTGATATTTTCAAGAATAAATAAAAATAAAAGGGATTATTTAAGCAGCTCATGTTCAAAGCCTGCAACTCACAGCGAGTTCTGGGTGTTTTGAAGTTTGTAAGGAAATATTCTGAAGCCATTTAAGTTGCTGCTGCTGCTGCTTGGAAGCAGAGTGGAGACTTAATTAAAAGTTTGAGGGGGAAGAGAGGATGGTGAAAGTTGTAGAACCATGGGCTGGTGTTTTTGAAAAACATAATTGTGTTTCTTATTGTATGAGGATTTGTAAAATGCAGGTTTGGATGGGAAAGCTTGTTCAGTGCCAGGATTCACCTGCAGCTCCTGGATTCTGGGATTTTAGTTCTCAGAACAGCACCCTGGGTGTTCTATCCGCCAGGTTCCTACATTCCTGTGTCTATTGAAAGGGCTGGCTTAGTGTGACTAAAAATTAATTTAAATTTTTAAATTTGTTCTAGATAGCTCTACAAGTTCAGTCACCAAAGGACTTCCATGTGTTTTTTTCCTGTAGAGGCATTCACACTTATGTTTCACATTACACAAACATTGCCCTTCACTGTTTTGTGTTTAGTTTTATAAATAATCACCTTATATTGAAATTATTATTGGTGCTGAACTTGCCCTTCCTTTTCTAGTTGCACTTTTTCTTTCTGTGTGAGTTTGGGGGATTTTGTTGTGTGCGGTGTTTGATTTTTCTCCACTCTTTTGCTCCATTGGCAGCAATGACAGAAATAGGGGTTTTGGTAGGATCTTCATCTGCCTGTTTCCCAGGAGGAATTCAGGGAAATATTGCTGAAGCCTCTGGCAGATGAGGAGGGAGGGAAGAGAAATCAGAGAATAAAAGAATCATAAAGGTTGGACAAACATAATTCTCCAGGAATTCTCCAACCCCTTCCCAGCCCCATCTCCCTTTCCCTGGACACACTCCAGCCCCTCAGTGTCGTTTTTGTGGTAAAAAGCCCAAAACTGAGCCTGGGAATGAGGTGAGGGAGAAGCTCATAGATAAGATTTACTCCTGCAAGTTTTTACATGGAAAAGTTTGGCTACTTTGTTGAGTTGAGCCTGACCTTGAGCAGAGTTTCCAAAGATTCCAGAGAGCTGGGCTTGGGGTGATGTCTTAGGTTACAGCACGGGATGTGACCAAAGGTGTCTGTTCTGTCACCATCTGCTGAGACCAGGTGGGGCAGTGATCCTGATCTCCATGGGATATCTCCTGTTAATGGAACATCCATTGAAACCAGCTGGGGCAGTGTTCTTTATTTCCAAAGGGGACATCTCCTGTTCATGGCCAGATTTTATAAACCAGCTGGGCCAGTGTTCTTTATCTTTTCACAGCCCATCCTTCCTGCAGGGAGTTCTCTTCTGCTCATGGCCATTGAGTCCCACTGTGGCACTGATAAAATTACTGCATCCCATGGGGAGATGCTCCAGACAGGGGGAAGAGCCAAACATTTCTCACCAAGATAAAAACTGAGATTTTGGGACACTAAGGGAAGCCTTTTTTTCCCACTGGATTTTCAGAGGAAACTTTGCCACATCACCACTGGACCTTTGGAGGGAAACTGCCCCTTGTCCAGGAGCACTGCTCCAACTGAAGCACATCTGTCACTGCAGGAGGATGCAGCCACCATTGAATGGCACTGCTGCCACCACCCTGACTGACTGACGGCTGTCAGCTTGGATTCTGACTCTGCCAGGCTTTGGGCTTTGTTCTTTGGAGTGCTGGATTTCTATTTTAATTTCCCTAGTCAAGAACTGTTATTCTTATTCCCATACCTTTGCCTGAGAGCCTCTTAATTTCAAAATGATAATAATTTGGAGGGAGGGGGTTTCCATTCTCCATTTCAAGAGAGGCTCCTGCCTTTCTCAGCAGACAACTGTCCTCCAAACTAGGACAGGGTGTGACAGGGAAATCTGAAAGGCAGCCCCAGAGTGCTGCAGGGCTATGGCTTGAACAGTGCTGGGAAGTTTCCATGCCAGTGCACATGGGAGCAGGATGGTGTTGGGAGCTTTGGGAAACCTTCCCTTCTTCTCTTGGCACCTCTCTCCAGGAAACACCGGCGACTTTTACAATGAGTGACGCGTCACTCCCCTCAGAGCTTTCACCTCCTGTCTCATTGTAAGAATCTCCACCTTCATTTCAAACAAAGCTTTCACTCTTTGCAACTGCAGCAGCAAAACTTGGAGCTGTGGGCCCAGCTGTCGGCGCGCCAAGCGCTTGTCACTTGAAATTTCACCACCTAAATATGTTGGAGAAAGTCGCATTATTTAGACCTGTCTGGGGAGTGCTCTCCTGTTCCTCTGGGAGCAGAGGTGTCCTTTTGTTTCCACACATGCAATAATGTGTTACTCATCAATTTTTGCCCTCCCCTGAGCTGATTCAGTCAGATGGATTTGTGTCTAAGAGCCTCATGACTCCATTCCTTCCACTTGGGTCAAACGAGACAAATTTTAGCTCCTCAGCGCTCGGCTAAATTTACCCAGCTCTGCACACTTGATTTGGCAAAACCATATGGACTTTTTGCTGCATTCCTCAGAGCTCTTCGGAATCCGCTTCCAAAGTCTGTATTCCTGGCTTGTACCCACTGTTCAGTGGGAGGTGTAGAAGAACAACGCCTATTTTAGGCGGAAGGTTTCCTGTCAATGTTCTTGTCTCGGACCAGCTCTTCCCTGCAGCTCCTCAAAGTGTGGAAGGGGCCAGACCTGTCCTCCCACCTCCTCCCACCTTCCCACACCTCCCCTGGGATGGGGATCCAGTGGATCAGCTCAGGGATGAGGCTGAGCAGGGATTTTCTCTCCTTCCTTCAGGCTGAGCTTTCCAAAGCAGAGCTCTTGGTCTGATCCTGAGATCCCCATGCTGCAGTCTGGCAACGCAGCTGGAGATGAAAAGGAGGATTGGGGGGGGTCTCAGGTCAGCTTTGGCTATTTCTACCATCACACTTCAGTTTTTGCTGATGGCTATAGAGTGAAAAAAAAAAAAAGGAAAATCCTCTTTTAACCTGTTAGGCAGGATTTCCACAGGAAAAAAAGTATTTGCTGAACACAAGCTGTGAAGCAGCTGATGGACCAATCCCCAAAGATATGCCTGAGAGTCATCCTGGGGGATATTAGGAGTTTTAATCCTATTCCCTGAGCAGTTTGCTGTGGGAATGAGAGCTGGGGATGTCTTGTACTGCCAGCTGAGCCTCCAGTGGGGCTGTAGCAAAAATCTGAGGCTTCATCCATAAAGCACTGAGTGCACAGGGCCTGAGGAAGGGAGCTCCAGTAACAGAGGATCACAGAGAAAAAAGAAAAACCTGTGAGCTGTTGTAAAAAATACATTTGAGGATAGTCTTAGCCTCCTTTGTATTTCAGAAACAACAACTGCATGAATTGCCTTGTCATTGCTTTTGAGAATTTTTCAAATTGTGGGTAAGTTTGGGGATTTTTTCCTTCTCTCATTGGGCATAAAAAGAGATGATTTGTACCTGAAAGGAGAGATCTGAACCAGAGGGGTGCTGTAGATTAGAGACACGACAACTCCAAACTCAGCTGATGTAAAAGCATTACATAGATATCACAGAATCATCTTTTTTCCCCCCCTGCTGCCCAAACCATGTGACCCCAGAGCTCATTTGTCCTGTGAGGAGCTGATTCAGGGAGCTCAGCTGGCAGCAAACAGCTCGCTGTTTTTTGGGGAGAGCTGGTTCTTTGCTGCCTCTGATTCACCACAAAGGGAGGCAGATGCCAAAGGTAGGAGAGGAGGAGTGTGGGCAGCACAGCAAAGGAGGGAGCCAGCGGGACACCTCCTTTCCACCTGGATTTCACCCCTATCAAAACCTCCTTCTGGAAATTTTGGAGCAACTTAAAACCATTTATCCATTTTTTGAATCGGGTAAAACACAAGTGTTTGCATCAGCTCGTGGTTCAGATAAGTGTGGGAAATCAGCCTGGACTCATGGGGGTTAAAATTTGGATATTCTCATGTGTGTGCCTGTGTTTGGCAGGGTTTGTAAGAGCAATATAGAGAAATTCTCTTTGCAAAATAAAGTCAGAATTGTTGGCATTTTTTTCCCCAGCAGAAACCATTAACTTAGAATTGAATGCAACATTTTGTTTCACATAAAATATTTTGCTTTGAGCTCTTAAACACGTTCCAAATTTCATATCTCCTCTGCTCTGCTATAAAATCCAATCTGAACTTGCAAATAGTTTGTTTACTCCAGAATCCTGTTTTTTTTTTTTTTTTTTTTTTGGAATATAAACCATTCCTTTTTGCTGCCAGCTATAGCTCCTAGTGCAGGCTCATGGAGCGAGGCCACTTCCCCTCCCAAACACTCCCAGTGAGTCAGGACTGCGGGTGGAACTGGAGTTTTGTCACTGCCAAGAATAAAACCCCACCGCTTTTGGAGAGCAGAAAACTTCAGGGCAATCATTTTTTTACCATCCAAACCCAAAAGCTGTGGTTCAGCATTTTGATATTTTCGTATTGCCGGCGGTTTCTTCGTCTTGGAAATTAAAAATATTCAGCTCACACCTCGGTTTAAAAGCACCCAAATCCATCAAATTTCAGCTTGTGACATCTCAGGGTGGCCCATGAAGCTTGGTCACCACAGTGGTTTCCAGAATTCCTTTGTGGGTCCAACCCCAAAGAAAGCTCAGCTCGTGGAGAAGTTTAGGATCCGGTTGGCTGAACTGACAATTTTTCTGGAAACTCCCCTAAAATCTGAGCTAAAATTATTTCTTTTTGATGCTGAAATCACAGCTGTGACAAATATTCAGCCTTCTCCATGATTCATGTGCTCTCTGAGAATGGGAAGTGTCAGAGTAGCACAATTTAGTAACTTGTGTTTCCTTCCCCCTAGTTCAGCAATTCTAATTTCACACGTTTTTCTCTGCAGTGGGCTATCTGCAGACCCACCCTTTATTACCTGCCTTTATCCCACTCTTCCCCATTTCTCCAGCCATTCCCTGCTCCCAAATTATCAAATATTCAGCGTCCTGTAACTTGACCAAGCAGGGGGAATATTTTCTTCATTAGACATTGCAGAATTAATTTACAATCTCATGTCTTTTTCACATTATTATGTTTCAAAACATGCCCCAATTTACCTGGAAAATGTAATTCCCATCTTTCTCTCTCTTTTGGCAGTGCAAGTTTCTCTGAACCTGGCATTCTCTACATCCCTGAGTCCACCTCCAGCAAGGTAAGTCAATTCTGAATGTGTTAAATCTTATTTCTGCTCCTCAGGGATAAAAGAAGGGAAGATCCCCTCCTTTCCCATTGTCCCTGACCATGTGGGGACATTATTCCTGTCCAACTCTCTCCCTGCTAATAAATTAATTTGAAACTTCTCCTTTTTCCAAAGCACCAAATCCCAGCTTGAAAGTCATGCTTCCCTTCATTTGTTTTTGCCTTTTTGGTTCCTTTTAAACCATTTCAACATCTCAGATCGGTTTCCTGCACGTAATAATTGTTTCTTTGGTGGTAAGCTTCAGAAAGATTGGTTTCCTGCACGTAAGAGTTGTTTCTTTGCTGATAGGCTTTGGGTTTGTGTTGGAGAAAGAAATCCTGGTGGTCTTCCACGCAATTAAATTCAAAATAGCAGTGGGGTTCCTGAAATGGAAATATATTTCACTGCAGAGCTGTCATCCTAACCAATCACCTCAGATGAGAGCTTGCTGTTCTCTCCCTTGCTGGAAAATAATGTGTGTTTTAAAGCTGGGGTTTTTCTTTTCTCTCTCCCCTCATGCTCGTTAGAAGTTTGTAAATGAAACCTCATTATGTCAAACAGCTGGGAGTTGTGTTCAAGACCCCTCATGTTTAAGAATTATCCAAGGAACAAAGTTAAAATGTGCACACTCAGGTCAGAGTGGTAAGGGAGACACTTGAGTCTTTGCAAGGAGAGCTGAGCACAAGAAAAACATGGAAAACATGGAAAATATGGAAAATATGGAAAACATGGAAAACGCTGGGAAAAATGGAGTTCTGCTGGCACATTGTTCTCCTTAGGCCGGGCTTGGTTTAATAACTCACCAATCCCACGTTGTTAAAAGTCACCTGGTGCCACTTGTAAGGGATTTTTTAAACTTCCATTCATGAGAGAGTTTGTCTGGAATCAAAGGAAATTTTGTTCTGATTACAGCAAAGTGATTTTATTTAAGGGTCTGGGCTGAAATGGAGCTCGTGGTGTTTAACTGAGGTGTTCACAAAGAGAACAAATCCAGGGCTGGCTTTATTTTATAGGGAATACATCTTTCATGTGAAAAGAGGAATGGGAAAGGAATTCTTTTGAAGAGGTCAATTGATAAAAGCCAGTCCTTCTGGCAGAACATTGAACAGCTCAAGCAGAGATGAAGGATTTGAGGATTTGCTTTTCACTGGGTTGCCCCAATGCTGCAGCTGGTAGGATTCCTCTTTGGGAAGGATTTTTAGGAGGGCATTGCCATCCCAACGCTGGCAGCTTTGATCAAAGGAGGATCTGGCTCCACACTCCCTCATTCCAACCTGGAATTTGAAGCTTGCTTAGAAAACACATCGTTCTACATTTGACTTTCCTTTTTGTGGGGATTGAAAACTCTGTTTTTGCATGAATTTTCATGAAATTTGGAGGTGAATTTAGGTTTTTAGGGGCGAGTTTCAATGCAGCTCACTGTTTTTTTATGAGTCAGAATGGGTTGGAAACTGGTTGGCTGGGATCACATGGGACTTTTCAAGTCACAGATAGCCCCCCCTTGTTCAAGAGATGCTTTCATGTGGTTTCCAAGGGAAATAGTAACTCCTTATAACATTTTTACAAGAGAGCCAATGTCAAAATGCCTGGTGGCAAAGTTCCACAGTTTCAGCCTCCAAACTCATCTTCCCAGCTAGAGTAAATATGTGCTAATGATGAAAGAAGTGGGTTGAGCAGGAGGTTTCAAAGGTGGGCAGTTTAATAGAATTGAAAATGATTTCCCTTCTCTTAGTGAAGATGGGAAGAATTAACAGGTAGGGGAGCAGGTAAAGCTCCTGGTGCTGTGGAATGAGTCAAGGAGCTGGGAAGAGCTGGGCTTAGAATCATGGAATTATTGGAAAGGATCTCCAAGAGCAGGACCTTTCTTTCATGGGGCAAAAGTAAGCAGAATAACCTTTAGTTCCCATCCAAAATGTCTGTATTACATGGAGAACATTAATTTTCTCATTGATAAACCCCATGAATATTTCAGAGCTCATCACTTGCTTTTGAGCTTTTCTCGTTACACTGGATAATTGTTCTGTGTGTAATGAGCAGACTAAGTAACCCAAATCATCCCATGGATTATTTGGCTTCAGACTGGGCTCTGGGAATTGTTTTGGCCATTAATTCTTCCAAGGACAGTATCAAAATAATAACTTAGATGAGGTGGGTTTAACTTCTTTCTTTCTTCTAACAATCCAAGACTTTTCTTGATGTGCAAATCAGCTTTTTGTTCACATTTAAAATGTTAGGCTCATCACCCACTGATATCATAATGATTATTTTGCTTGTGCCAAGCCTTAATACATTTTTAGACAAGCTTCTCCCCATTCAGAGCATCACCATGGCCTGTCTGTCAGCTCTGGGGTGGGCAGGAGATGGAATCTGCTCTGTCTGAGAGTGTCTGTGTGGCCAGAAGCAGCCCTGGGCTCCCATTTAAGCCTTTTTCCCAGTCGCAGCACCAATTTGTGCCCTTTGCCAGCCATCAGTCTTCATTAGGATGATAGGAAATGATATCTGGGAGATGTCCACCTGGCTTTCTGATTGCATTAAGATTGGCCCAAGAAGTTCTTGAGCTGAGGGAGAATGGGCAGTGTGATCACAGCACCCTGCTCCTTCAGCCATCAAAGCCAAGAGTGCCACATCACCAACGTCTTCTGTGCTTTTTTGGCAGATATTTGTATTTTTCTGGCCCACATTTGCCATTTAGCCCCGGTTTGCTGTGATATTTTCCATCACCTGGAGAGCAGTGCTGGAAAATGAGGAGGAGCAGCAGAGCAACAGCAGCCACGTGAACATTAAATATCAGCAAGGCCACATTTGCAAGACATTAGGTAGTTTATGTACTATTTTATGCATGGAGCCTCCTAACAGTTATTTCTCATGGATCTGCAAAATATAAAAGACTTTAGGTTAAAGGAATAATAATGAATCATTTATGAGATATTATCTACCAAGATGGATTGGTTCCATCTGTTGCAGTAATAAAAATAATAATGCTCAGCAATTACATAAATGCTTTACAGGTTTTCAGTGTGCATCACAAACATTAATCTAAGATCTAGCCCATAGCACAGTTTTTAAGAGCTTGTAAAAGGCCTTCAGCTTATACATGCTGGGTTATTTATTTATTTTTAACAAGGAAATTCATCGTAATAGAGTTTTTAAACTGGTTTAGAAAATTGAGTTGTAGCTCCTCAGTCTGTGGCACTCTGTGAAGACGGCCACAAAATTGGTTTCTTTTTCTTTCTGTTGGGTGAAGTTGCTGCAAATGTCCAGGAAAAAATAGAGCTCCACAGGCAGGTGTTCATTATCATACAAATGATGGAAAAGTCTTCCAGGATGCCTTACTGGCATTATCTCCCAGTTATTTGTTAATCTCATTTTTTTTGTGTCTTGTAAGCAGCTCACTGAGGGAAGGGCAAGGGTTTCTTTCAGAGCAGAGCCTGACAGTGCTTGTGCTGTCTCACATTTATATTTCACACAGGATCTTGCTCCCTAAAAGAAATAATTTCTTTTGTTCACTGCAGGAAGAGATCAGATAGATGAATAATTTGTTGCATGCTTTAGATGCAGCCTAATTTAACCAACAAAATGAGTATTAGGTTTAATTCTGCTCTGCTTCGATTTTCATTTGAATTCTAAAAAAAGAAGTGATGATTCTTTTTAGACAAAAGGATGGTTTGTTTGAGGTGCTCCCTGGCAGACAGAGGTGTGTTAAAACAGGATTTCAATGCAATTTAAAATAGAATTATCCCAACTGATATTTTGGGCATGTCCATAAGCTCAATGGATACAAAGATCAATGTGTTCTGGTGGCTTTGATTTAGATTTGTGAGGGTGCCTTGGAATGGGCTCTGCAGTGTAACTTGTGACCTTGAAAGACAAGGTGCCATGGGAGCTCTTGCCTTGTAAATCTGTTTATCTGTGCACGTCACAGATAAGAGCCAGGCTTTGCAATGCCCCTTGACTGAACAAGTGACATTAATTCCATTAACTCTGGGCAAAAGGAGTGCTTGTATTGACAATTGGAATTGAGGGGTTGTTATGAATCTTTCCCCACCAAATATTTGGCTTGGAAATATTTAACACTTAATCCAGAGAATAGAAAGGTTTTATTGGAACTGAACAAAAAATTGTATTTCCTTCAGCAACATTCTGTTAATTCATATCTAATGAGATTAATTGAAGCAGATGGGGAAAAAACCCCTCCAGTGTTTCATAGGCAGAGAAAAGCTGGATTCAGTTTGGTCAGACCTGAGTGCTGATGATCATTCATGAAACAGAGAAGAGTTTGTTGTTGTAACATCCCTGATCTGGGACAGCTGTGCCTCCTGTGCAGGGGAAGTCGCTGGGCTCAGTCCCTGCCTGTGGCTCTGGTACCATTGATGGGTCTGGAGCAGAGCCTGGGGCTGCAGGGACAGACAGACAGACAGGGACACCCAGGGCTGAGGTTCCCCCTCAGCCAGGGCTCCTCTCCAGGCTGAGCAGCCCCAGTTCCCTCAGCATTTCCTGGGATGCTCCAGCCCTTGCTCAGCTCCAGGAGCTCCTGTTCCTGCAGTGCTGAGGAGCCAGAGCTGGGCACAGCACCCAGAGGTGCCTCATAATCCTGGCCAGAGGGGCAAGGTCCCTTGGTCCCCTTCTGGATGGCACCAGTACCTATTCCCAGGTGTCACATTATGGCTAAAATAATTTCACAACTATAAGGTGCACCGGACTATAAGGCGCACTTTGTTTGCAGTGAGGATCCGTGTGCGACAAAGTAACAAATTAGTAACAGAATGGTACGATCGCGGGGTTTACTGGCAGGTGCTCAATTTGCAAACATTTTTCATGGATCGGTGCAGCCTTCAAACACAGCCCCAGGGGCCCTCCCTGTGCCGCGGGCCCCGGCACTCCTGCCTGCCCCCGGCGACCACTGTGGCTCGCACTTCCGCGTTGGCAAATCTCTGAACTTCGTCCATACATAAGGTGCACCGGATTATAAACACTTTTCATCCTGTGCCTCCTTCAGAGCATGAAGTGCACCAGGGAAATCCCTTAATGTGAGTGCACCTCAGCCATTCAGACACAGCCTGAAACAAACTGCTGTGGAAACCTGTCCAGAAATCTCCCTGGATGCAGGATGGAGCTCCCCTGGAGTGAACACTGGGATGAGAGATAAATTTCAGAGGTGCTGCTCTGAACTGGCTTTGTTCCAGACATTTGAATGAACCCTTTCAAGCTGCTGGTGCACAAGAGCTTTGACAAACCAGATCCAGCTCATCCTGCTCGGAACTGGTTGGATCTCCTGGTCCCTGCTCTGTTTTGCTGCCAGGCCATGGCAGGACTGGAAAAGGGAAATGTGTTTCTATCAGGACTGGGATCATAGATCAAACCCAGCCACATCAGCAATTTAAACCAAGAGGCCACTCCGTGAGCAGCTGGGACATCCCACACCTCCTGTTCTAAACCTCTCCTGGAGATGTTTTACCTCCCAGAGGGTGCCAAGCTGCATGATTAGAAGTCATAATAATAAAGTTCTGCTGCAAGATGCTCCTCTTGTTTAAAATAACCATCTCCTGCAAAATCCACAGTCGAGCTAGGAAATAATTAGGATGATATTTATTTCTTTTTTCTTCCTCTCCTTAAAGAATGGCAGTTATAGTTGAGGATATTGCCCCACAGTTACAAATAACTTGCTGAATTTTCCTGTGATAACAGGTTTTGGTTGTGGCTACTCCGATGGGAGCTGAGCATGGAACAGAGTTTGAGAACTCTGGGAAAAAAATGAGCTTTTAAATACCAATGGAGTTTGTGAGGAATACATAAATAAGTGGCTGCTACACAGCAGGATGATGCACAGAGCAACACAGAGCAATATATTGGCTTATCTCCTAGTAATGGCTCAATAATTGTGATAACATCAGAAATCACTATCACTCCTAGCTGAGAAATTACTTGTTACCATCCTCTTGTTTAAATACGGCTGGGAGAGCTCTGAAATTATTTTCAGCACTGTTTGGAAGCTTCCCCTCATTTAACCTTCCAGATTCTACTTATAAAAATAAAAAGCTTAAATTCCTGGTGATACCTTCCCCATGCTGAGCTGCCTTTGGTACACCTTCCCAGCTGGGTGTAATATTGAGTGGGTTTTATTTTATCTTTTTAGTGTCTTGGGAAGATCCAGTACCTTGTCTTGTAAAAAGTGGAGGGGAAAAAAGTGGTATTAATGGTTAATAAAAAAGAATCGATAGTTGACACAGCTCATCCTTTCTTTCATGCTCTGGCATGATCTCGTTGCTTTTGAATTATTTTGGATTTTATTATTTTGGATTATCAGGGGTTGAGGTGATAGAGAAGAATGGTTTGTCAACTTCCTTGTGTCTGAGTAAAGAGGAATTTTCTGCTTTATTGGAATTTCCATTAAAATGAAATTTATGGAATACATGAATTGATGGAATTTCCTGTGCAAATGAATCCCACCTAGGAGGTACCAAGAGACCAAAAAAATTGAGTGTTCACCCAGAAACAACAAAAATGTTCCTCCAGCTTGAGAACTTTGGAGCAGTGCTCTTCACTGCTAATGTTTCACAGTATGTGCAAAAGGTAAAAAAGTCTAGTTTTGGGAAAAATGAAGCTTAAAACAATTTCTAAAGTATTTGTGTTGCTCCTGCACATATCCTCAGGAGATATCTCAGGAACTGTGTCCTGAATCAGGGTAAGGTTTTTCCCCAGAGGGTGCTGGGCACTGAACTGGCTCTCCAGGGAATGGGGACATCCCCAAGGTTGCCAGAGCTCCAGTAGTGTTCAGACAATTCTCTCAGGGACTGGGGGGGATTGTTGGGGTGTCCTGGGCTGGACAGGATTATCCTGGTGGATCCCAGGATATTCCATGATTCTACACCAATCCCAACCACTGTTAGACACTGGCACTCCCCAAATCAGTGACAACCAGCATCCTGTGCTGATGGACTGGCACAGGTGAGGGGCTTTGAAGGAATGTGTTCATTAAAAAGGAATTTTGTCCACTGGAAGCCTTTTAGGACTATTTGGTTTGGGTTTTCTTTTATTCTTGGGCCTGTCTGGTTTTCTTGTGTATTTTTAATACTTCCAGTTGAATCCATGTATATGAAAGGTGGAGTGAGAGAAGGGGCAGAGTCATTTCCAGAGGGTATTGATGATTTAACAGATGAGTTTTGGTGGTGCCTGTTCCACAAGAACCGAGACTTTACCCTGACAAAACTCCCCAGAGACACCAATGGGCTGCACAGCTGGAAATGACCTTGATAATTTGGCTGCCTGCCACCCTTTTACTGCCTGCTGCCAATTCCTGGATGGGATTTCATGACGGCTGTTGGGAAAACGGGCGGCTCCATCAATGGTGCCCTTTATTCCCGACCCAACTGTTGGATTTTATTTCATGATAAGGCTCCCCCTGACACTCACATGACACCCCTGTGAGCTGGAGCTGGGTGAGGAGAAGCCAAAGGAGCCTTTCTTGTGTGAGTTTGGATTATTTGAATGTGTTTCCCTGCAGGGGATATCCCATATCCCTGCGGGTCCCAGAGAAATCCTCTCATCCCCCATCAGAGCAGAGCAGAGAGTTGATGGCTCTGCTCTCCCTGGTGTTAAAATAAACACTCCCCTGAACATTGAAGTGGAAAACGTGGAATTCTAGAGCTGCTCCAGGCAGTCAGCAGCATGGAGGGGACTTTCTGAGAGAATTACAGTAATTTCACAATTGTAAGCCGCACCTTTTTCATTGGAGAATCCAGCCTACCCCAGCAGTGCGGCTAATCATCAGGTGCGGCTTATCTATGGACAGATCCCAGTGAAATGCCAACCCGGAAGTGAGAGCCGGCCGGGGAGGGCGCCTGGGGCTGCCTTTAAAGGCTTGGCTGGTCTATGAAAACTGTTTGCAACTTGAGCACCTGACACCAAACTCCGTGCTGGCATGATTCAGTTACTAACTCATTACTTTGTCACACATGGATCCTGTCTTTAAAAAAAAAAAAAAAAAAAATGCGGCTTATATTCGGGTGCGGCTTATATATGGACAAATCCCGTGGTCTGCCCGGCTAGCCTGATGTGAGGTTTATAATCAGGTGCGGCTTATAATTGTGAAATTACTGTAAATGAAGTAGTCAAGAGTGTAACTCCCATTCAGAGCTGTGGGTGTGGGGAGGGAGGGATGGAGAGGGGAAAAACAGCTGAAAGGAGGAGAAATATTCCCAGCTAAATGGCTCACCGTGTTTTCCAGGAACAAAAGTAGAAACCCACGTTGGGTATATGATTTAATTTACAGAAATCTGAAGTTTTTATGTAATTAGGGGCATTGCTGTGACATTAGCAGTGTAAAATGCAATGTTTAAGAGGCTTTGTCACCTGCATGGTGTGTGCCCCCCTCACTCTGCTGTTCCACCCTGCTAATTTCTTCCTTTCTACTGAGTTTGGTATTTAAATACCTGCCAACTTTCTGAGTTCCAACAAGCATTGGCATGAGTAATGAGTCAAATGTTGGAGCTGCATTATTCTTTGACAGTTCTAAAAGGATTATATAACTCGAATTTTAAATAATATTTTTGAAATGTGTAATTTAAAAAGGTCCTCGTGTTCTGTAAATGGTTTAATTTTTCATCCCATTTAATTGACATTGCAAAGGAATCATTAAGTCAATGATGATTAAAGCAGCACTTTTATGGATCAAACTCTCTTTGGGGAGAAATTCAGTCACCATGAAAGAGATATAGACATGTGTTTTGAGCATGCTGCAAGAGAAGCAGGAGCTGAAGAGAATTTTCAATAAATCTCAAATTTCAATAAATCTGGAACCTCCTTCCAGTCAATCCAAGGCACCTCAAGGGTCAGCACTGGATTTAAAACCCTTGGTGATTTTACAGGATACTTGGGAAGCAGGGAAGGTTTCAGCCCAGTCTGAGCCAGATTCTAAAGAAGTGAAGATATAATCAAGTTATTAATTGTATCCTCACTGTGTTATTCAGCTGCTTTCTTTTCTGTGAATTAAACTTCTGCTCCCACCAAAATAAATCAGGAACTTTGCTTGGTTTTCAAAAGTGCATCCATGAGGTTGTTGCTTTTATTTTGGATAAAAATTATAATATTTAAATTTATGGTATGTTCTGAAAGAGGATATAGCACCTTCAAATATTTTTTTTTTTTTATACTTTCCAGTCCTTTTAAATAATATCTGTGTTTGAGTGATTTTTGTTCCTTTTGAAGCTGGATAAACATTTTCCCATCCTGTGGAAAAGGGGAATGGTGTCATTACAAACTCATCTGGATGAATTTCACCTCAAATCTTGTTGTACATTGAAATGTGGGTGTATAAAACACAGATACTTGTGTATTAAATCATCTGTTGGGGAGGTTCTGTGTAAGATGTGACCTTTACTGAAAATAAAATCTGCGGGACATTCCAAGCTCTGGGAAATATCAGTAGAGCAAGTTGTGTAAAAGATCCTGAAAAGGAGAGATAAATGAAATCAAGAATTAAGGAATGATAAATAAATTTTTTAAAAAGTGTTAAAATGCATAATGTCAGGAAATTGTGTAGCTCTAAGAGGGTTTATGATAGCACAGAATTGGGGCAGGGTGGGATCTCAATAAAAACAAAAGCTGCAAATTCTCAGAGTAGAGAAATTATTGGAAATATGAGCAGATTGTCCGAGAACAGAATAGGTCTCAGCTTGAAAATTCACTCCACATTTGTATGAGGTAGAGATAATAACCAAATTTCAACTTTTATTCCATTAAGTTCCCTTAAGTGAGATCTCTGCTAAAAAGCATGTTCAGCCTAAACTTAAAAATTCACTAAACCAAAGGTAAAACATTATCAGAGAAAGGAAAAAACCATTTTAGAACAGGTTTGCGGAATACAAATTAAACAACTAAATAGACTCCAAGTTCCCAAACCTCTCAGTGAAACAATTTAGTCAAAGCTTGGAAAAACTTATACCTTGTGATGAAAGGGAAAAAAAGGTTTGGCCTAAATGACTAATAAATATCGTGGTCATTGATGATAAAGGAATTTTCCAGCCCTGGTGAAGTTTCTGGAGAATCTGGTGGCTCCCAGGTTATGTTTGCTTAGCTGGTGTCATTAGCAATAATAATAAAGCAAATATTAATAATAAAGCAAATATAATAAAAATAAAAAATAACAATAATAATAACAATAATAATAATAAGGCAAAATAATAATAAAGCAAAAATAATATAATAATAAACCAATAATAATAATAATAACAATAATAATAAATCAATAATAAAAAAGCAAAATCATTGGCTCCAAATCCACAATATCCCCACAGAAATGGAGAAATCTGGGTGAAATGTCAGCACCTGCAAGGGAAAAAAAGCTGATTGCAGCTAAAGCAAATTATTCCTTCCCTAAAGATAAGGAAACCAGGTTCTACACATCCCTGCTGGCCTCGTGTCCCACTAAATCACATTCCCTAATCCAGATTTCTCCTGAGCTACAGTCGCTGTGTGCTCGCTTTTCAGAACAGCCTTCACATTTTTACTCATCCCTCTCCACCCCCAGTTCCCTGGCTGTTCCCACAGAGTGGCTGGGGGGTCACATCCAGCTGAGATCCTGCCTGGACCATTCCCATGGCAATTCCTGTGGGATTTTAATTTTTCAGGTGGGGCATTGGAGATTTCAACAGCCTTTTGTGAAATCTGAGGGGTCGCATCCTGCCTGAGGATTATTCCCATTGCAATATCCGCGGGATTTTCCCCTCCCAGGTGGAGCAGTGGCCACTTCAGCACCTCTTTGTGAAGGCTGGGGGTCACATCCAGCTGAGCTCCTACCTGGGGACCATTCCCATGGCAATTCCTGTGGGATTTTCCTTTTTCAGGTGGGGCATTGGGCACTTCAACAGGCTTTTGTGAAATCTGAGTGGTCACATCTTGCCTGGGGACCATTCCCATGGCAATTCCTGTGGGATTTTCCCCTTCCAGGTGGAGCATTGGGCACTTCATCAGCCCTTAGAGCTGCAGCAGGATCCTTCCTCACCTTCCTAATTTCCAACCCATTCAGCTGAGCAGAACTGGAGGAGCTGAGAAGCCCAGATCACGAGGAGAGCCTGGAGTTCAGCCCCTTTGTTCCAGCCCCACATGCAAAGCCCCATCCATCAGTGCTCCCGTTCTGCTGATCCCCTCAACTTCTCTGCTGACTTCCCTGTCAGATGCATTTGTTTTACGACCCAGGCCCTCAGCCAGTCTTAGTCAAAGCTCCCCCAGGCTCTGTGCAGGATCTGATGCTCTGCTGGGGCCGTGCCAAAGCGTCTGCGCGGCGTCTTCCTGTCCTGCTGCTGCGTGGAGCAGCTTGGCACTCATGGGAGGGCGGCCAAACGAACTTAAATACTGCATCCATCCACAGAATCCTAATTGGACCTCCAGCTCTTCCTTTGGAGGGGAGCAGACGAGTCCTTGGTAAAGTGAGAGGAGATTTTAAGCTTCTTTCCAGGTTGGGGAGAACGTTTGGAGGGCAGGTGAGGGGGAGGATGATTCCTAAATATCTGAGGGCAAGATGGGGTCAAGGTAGATTGAAAAAGGCCTCTAAAGGGATGGGCTCTTTGTGCCATTTTCCCCATCACTTGAAAAATTCCTACTTTTCCCTCCTGAAGTTTTCCCTCAGTGCTTTAAAAAGAGAAAAGAAAAGCCCTCTTCTTTACAAGAATTTGGGATTCAAGTACCTCTATTTCCTCTCCTGCAAATCCCTAGCTTTTCATGAGGGGCTGATAAACCTAACTTTTGAAATTGGATCCATTTTAATTTTTTTGAGCAAACATAAGCAGATATAAATACAGGAAATTTTAGTGAATGTTTTGCATCCAGGGCAGTTAAGCCCATGTTGGGCATCTTCCCACTCATCTTCTTCCCATCTTCCCTTGTCTGTCCATGGTGTTTGTTTTGCTCTCTAACAAGTCCTTGAACACATTTTTAAATGTATTTAACTGCAAAATTCTTTGTCAGTGTTTAGAGAGACTGAAAGATTCCATTGTTGGGACAAGCTTTTCAGATTCAGCCATCCTGAGTCTTGAGTTTCCTCATGAAGCCACGGCTCCTCACTGCATTTTTGGGTATAAAACATAAAAAATGCTTAAAAAAAACTCTACTGGCAAAATCTGAAGAATTCTTTGCAGTCTGCAAACTCCCTTGTCCATCTCAGAGCTTTGGCTGCTGCTCTTGTGGAGCTCCAAGTCCCAAAATCTCGTGTTGGGTGCTGCCATTTGAACGAGCTGCTGTGGATTCAGGACAGGATCCATGTGCTCCCTTCTGTCTCGTGCTCAAGCCTTTCCACAATAAAACTTCAGGAGGAAAAAGCTGATATCAATCTTATCTTAATGGCTCTAAAATCCTGGCTGTGATGCCTTGCACGAGGGAAGTGGGATATGGGAAAACTCAGCCTTGACGGTTGTTGCAATAATTTAGCAAGTTTTATGTTCAATCTTTATTTCCCATTTGCAATTCGTGTTGTATTTTGCCATTAGTAATTTATAATAAATTTCTGCCTTGTTATTAAAGTGTTATTAAAGATATAAAAAACATCCTTTTACTTTCCTTTAAGGTTTGGAAATGGCCAAAATGTATTCAGTGAATTGAATGCATGCAATGCTTCTGAAAAATCCAACTTCCTTTATTTCCCCCCTTCTTTTTGTTTTGATATTTTATTTAACAGCTCAAGTTTGCTTCTATTTCAGCAAAGCTTTATTTTAGCTCTTCGTTGAGAATTCAATCTAAACACTTTCGCTCTAGGATATATTTTTTTTTGGTAAAATATTTCCTGGAAGAGAAATTTGGAATACAAGCACATATGGCCTGCTTGGGATCTGATTTCAGCGTTGCTCAGAGTAAGAGGCAGAGCAGGATGAGAGAAATTTGGTGGCCACTGAGTTCCTGTCTGGCTGGGGCTGGGATGTTTTAGCCCTTATCAAAGTTGGGAGAGCAGCTCCAGCCAGGGGAGGGAAGGGATCGATAGCTGGCAAAGAGCCTGAAGGTCAGATAAAGTACTTAGGCAGGCAGGATGCCAGGCTAAAGAGATGTCAAGAAAATCAATTAGATCCTAAAGAAAGAGCAGCAAGCTAACTAAAAATCCAATCTTGAAAGGTTCTTGATATTTCGAAGCCAGCTTATTGCTGTTCCTATATCTTTATCTGGCTAATAAAATTACCTTTGTTAAGCAATTAAAACCAGGCTCAGGTCACGCCAGGCGAGCACAGGACAGCCTGGGAACACCTGTGTGGGACACAGCCACCAGGGGGGAGGTGAAATGGAGTATTTTGGGGGCAGAGAGTGACACCAGGGTGATTCACTGCCCTCCTCCTCCCCTATCGATCCCTTTGCCTTCGTGCTCTTGGCTCGCCTTGGAGCCTTTCCCCCCCGAGTGGTAATGGAAAAACGGAGACTTGGAGTTTGTCTGCTGGTGCCAGGTAGTTTGCTTAATAAATTATAGCTGTCTGAAGTCAATAGAGAGAAGAGAAGAGAAGAGAAGAGAAGAGAAGAGAAGAGAAGAGAAGAGAAGAGAAGAGAAGAGAAGAGAAGAGAAGAGAAGAGAAGAGAAGAGAAGAGAAGAGAAGAGAAGAGGAGGAGAAATTCAGAGGGATGGGTTTGCTCTTCTCTCCCCACTTCTTTTCCTTCCTCTCCTCTCTCCTCTCCTCCAAACCTCAGTGAAGGGAAGCAGCAGCATTTAACTGGATTAGCAGCTGGGAAAATGGACTTTGGCAGCTTTTCTGGGGTGGGATTTAACAGCTGGAGGTCCTTTTTGTTCCTGTTGATGGGTTCATGGAATGAAAGTCACAGAATGAGGTTCATGAAATGGCTTGGGTTGGAAGGAATCTCAGATTTCATCCATTCCAGCCCCAAAATTCCAACGTGGCACCCTCCAGGTCATGTTTGGTGGTGTGTTGGTGTCATTAGTTGGGGTTTGGGTTGACTGAAAACCCCCAATTTTTGCTCTGAAAGGGATGAGTATTTCCACATAGCTTTTATTGTTCGTATTTTGCCTGGAAAATTTGGATGTCGTTGACCAGATGCTGGAAACATCCTGTGGCTGGCCTGTGCATCCAAATGGGAATGTGGATGGGAATGTGTGCATGGACATATCTCCCCCTCACATCACTGGGACAAACTCCCAGAACAGAAATAAAATAATAATAATAAATCCTTTCTTCATTCTGACCTTACGTGGAGACACAGAATTCAATACATATTAATGAAATCAACAAAACCTGTCTGTACATAATTAATAAGGTTATTTATTTTATTCAAGGCCTTACTGAATGACTGAGGAATCAGAATAAGGAAGGGCATAAATAATGACAAATCTGATGTGTCACTGAGGAAAGGGATCAGAGTCTTAATTTCTTGCTTGTTTTTCTGCTCAGATGAATTTTGTGTGATAACCTCAACCTAGAATTTCAGCACATGCACCAGGTTTTAATTAATCGGAGCCTTTTTGTTGCCAGTGATCTCACTACAAAATATTAGAGGAAATAAGTGGTGTAGAACTTGTCACACTCCCTGTCCAAGCCCTTGGTCTGCTTGCCAGGACAGATCTGTAACATTCCTGTCAGTATTCATTAGGATTTATTTTCTTATTCCAGTCCAGATTTCATTGGCTGGCCTATGAATGAATCCAGTACCAGAGGATGTGAAATCTTTCAGACTTTGAAAATGTTGCATTTTGAAACCTTAAAACCAACAAACAAAACCAAACCATTTGCACAACCGCCTGCATTGCAAGTTGTCACCTGGACAGCATGTCTCAAGTGTCCAAATTTACTAATTATTACAAATAAAATAATGATTGAATCTCCTCCCCTCTCTGCCTTTCCCAAATATCTGTGCATTTCCCACAGGACCAGCTCTATTTGAATGAGCTGTATTTTTAGGAAGCTGGTGAGGCACTCCACGAATTTCCCATACATAAATCCAAAAATCTGTGAGTGTGTGTGATCTAAGGAGTACTGCAAGCAGCAGACAAAATAGTACTTTGTAAGAGTGATGGCACTGATGTATGCACAGTCAATTAGGAGGATTTGTGTGAAATCCTTTGTACTATTCTGGTGATCAAATGTAAAGCTTTGTAGGGAGTGAAAGTCACCTTTTATGGATATTAACCCAGAGCCAAGGCTTCCATGGGAAAAAGGGAGAAGGCAATTAAATTAAGAGTAATAATTTAATTATTTTTTTTTTTAACATTAGTAGATACTCTTGTCTTATTCAGACTTTGTAAACTTGTGGGTTTTATAAATTTCAAGTGGCTCTGAAGGCTTAGAACATAATTTAGTCCTGACAATTTTGATCTCTGCTTCATCCATAAGCCCTGGGGAATTCCTGCTGGGCCAGGACCACAAGGTATCACTGGGAAATGTTTCTTTTTTTTCAGTGTAATCACTTTCCATAAAGAGATTAATTTTGTTTTGTTTTGTTTTGTTTTCTGCAAAGAAAACAGGTGGTCTTAGGGTTATAAATACATAACAATGTGGGAAAGTCTGTTCTGGCAGTGACAATCTGATTTCATCACCTCTAAGAGGATGCACAGATAACACCTGAAGTGCAAGAACCCTCTCCAAGCCAGCCCAGGATTATCAGCAGGAAGGAAACCAGGAGATTACTGCCTGACTTTGTGCTTTTCCAACTCCTACAGGCACATTGTGCCTCTGAGTGTTTGAAAGTTAATTCAGTTTTTTCTTGCAATTCTCCCAATTGTTTGGGTGCTTTGGCACAAGAATTCACCAATTAAGAAACAAGCAAAAAAGACTTTTAAATGAAACTCACCACATTTGTTCAAGTCATTGAAAAGCAGGAAATTGCTGTTGCTCTCCAAAAAGCAGCTGTGTGTATACAGTGACATTTTATTTAAGATTGAAATTATAGTATAAATATATATTGTATTACTGGTTATTCTCATTTTACAATGCTGCAAAAGCAGAGATGTCAGTTCAGCTAGCCAGACATTGATGACATTAAGAAATATCAATCGGTTTTTAAGTTCTGATGTTGGAAAAGTTTAAAATTTCCTTTTTGAATCTCCCCATTCTGGGGGCTGGGCTGTTGCCCCCTTGGTGTGACTTTCTGCTGGCGTTTAGCATCAAGGTGAAAAAGAATGTTTTAGGAGTTGTAGAATAAAAATATCAGAATGGTTTGAAGTGGAAGGGACCTTAAAGCTCATCCAGTTCCACCTCTGCCATGGGGAGACATCTTCCACTATCTCAGGTTTTTCCAAGCCCCATCCAACCTGGCCTGGGACACTTCCAGGGATCCACACAGCTTCTCTGGATACTCTGTGCCAGGGCTCCACCACCCCCACAAGACAAATTTCTCTCTAATATCTCATCTCAATATCTCAATTTTTAAACTAAAGTTGTTTCCCCTTATCCTATCAATATCTGCCCTTGTAAACAAACAAAACAAAACAAAACAAATATATATATATAATCACTGTCCTCCTTTTTTTATAAGCCTCCTTGAAGAACAGGAATTTTAATGTTAACCTTGCAAGGAAAAATAATTGCAGAGTTCTGTGAAAGCCTTGCTCACATCCCTGCTGGTGAGGAGAGGTTCTGTGGCTCCTCCAACCACCCCTTCAGCTCAGGGAGCTGTTGCAAATTCCACCAAGGTAAAATGACAGAGGCAGCTCCTACCTGAGTCTTATTCAGTGATGGGAAGTGCCTGAAATGGTGCAAGGATTAATTCCTTTGGAAACAAAATGTGGCTGGACCAGTTGTAGAGATTCCTGGTTAGGAAGGGATCTGGAGATGAGTAGGAGATGCTCTCAGAATCTCAGGGGAAGCAGCAATTCAGCTGGAGACCTTCATCCCTGCAGAGTGCCTGGAGCCAGCTCCTTTTATATTACTGGGAATATAAAAAATAGATGGGGGACGTGGTTTGAGCCATGCCTGATGAGTAATGAGCTGGGAACACTCCCCGTGGCATTGGGGTCATGCTGTATTTTAATTAGAGAGAGGATGGGAAATGATTTAATTATCTGCATGGCTCTTCCAGAGAGAGAACGAACAACTGTGCAGGTGGAGGTGGCCAAGCCTGGCTTGGCACTGGGCTGGAGCAGGGCTGGGAGCTGATGGAGCTAAGCCCTGCT
>VRYO01002782.1:30774074-30794958 GCA_009812075.1 Sialia sialis | reverse complement strand
GTCACATCCTGCATTGCAACACAAGACAAACGTGCTTGTGGAATACCACTGTGGCATCAACTCTTTGGATGCAGCTCCTTATATCTTGGGTTTGTGGCACAGAACGGACCTGTAGAGAGAATCCATGGCTGCCCAGGCATGGCATGGGAATTTTGTGTGGCCTTTTGTTCCATCTTGTTCCTGAGCATTTCCTGTGGGTGGTTGTTTTGTTTCTGATGTGATGGAGATTTTCTCAGGAGCTCTTGGATGTGGTGTTCAACACCTGTTCCAACATCTTTTGGAGCGTTTTTGGTAGGAATGTGGGGCCCATGGTGTTTCTGCCAGCTTTTGGGATGTGTCTCCACCCCAACCTGTGCCTCCAGGATCTCTCTGGGCCATCCAATCCCAAATGGAGCATGTGAGTCCCGACACCGACAACCAATATTCCAAGAGGAAAGAATTACAAAATGTGTGTGGAAAATATTTGGGAAAATAAGATAAGTGGTGCATGCTGAGGTAGAGGGAGCCAATTTAGTGAGTCTCAGCTCCAACAGTAATGATGTGATTTAGATTAATTGCAGTGTTTTATTGCTTTGAATTGAAAACAGCGTTTTTGTAGGCGAGACAGCAGGTGCAGAATATCTCAAAAGCAGAGATCTAGTTTTTCCTGAATGCTTACTAAGTAATAGAAATGGGAAAGGAAAACAAGGCAGAAAATTCACTATACAAAGTGGATTTTTTCCCCAAATCCAAAGTCATCTTCCTTGAAACAATCACAGGCCTCCAGGGAGCAGATTTCCATCCTGCCTCACCATGCACCCTGAGGGTTTTGATCCAGTCTGAACTTTGTATAACGGACTGGTTTAAACCATTGAGTTGAGCTGATGAGATTTGTGAGGGGTTGGAGAGCACCTAATTTTTGGGCAAAATCTGAAGAGCAGGACAAGAATTAACACAGAGCCATGGCTCCAAGATCAAAATGTCCAGTGTATCCTGTGGCTCTTTATCCCTCTCAACAATGTTCTGTCTTGGGAATAGAAAGAGAATTATGAACTAGGCACCTTGAAGCCCATAGTAATGAAATAATGACATTATTTGCAGTTCTCCACCAAAAGGCTGCTGTTTGTTCATTCTGGCCGTGTGTCCTGGCTGCAGTCTGTCCTGGGTACACTCTGCTGCTCAGCACCCAGAGTGCTTCCTCCCTAAATTAGCCAAGAATTCTCCACCCTTGATGGGATTGAATGCCCAAAGCTGCACATTTACAGTCTCTTCCTTGGGATAATCACAAGGACACGGTGCTGTGCAGTGAGACAGCATTTTGCTCAGTCAAAGACAAAGAGAAGAGTTTCCAAGGGCATGGAGTGACAGGACAAAAGAATTGGCTTCCAAGTGACAAAGAAGAGCTTTAGATTGGATATTGGGAAGAAATTGTTCCCTGGGAGGATGCCCAGGAAAGCTGTGGCTGCCCCTGGATCCCTGGAAGTGGCCAAGGCCAGGCTGGACAGGGCTTGGAGCAGCCTGGGACAGTGGGAGGTGTCCCTGCCATGGCAGGGGTGGGACTGGATGAGCTTTAATGTTCCTTCCAACCCAAACATTCAGGGATTCCAGGATCTGCTGGAATGGGCTGAGGGAAGTGCTGGTGTTTTGGGAAGCAGCACACCTGGGGCAGCTCAAACTCCTCACCTGTGGAATTCAGCATCCTGTTACCCACTGTGGTTGGTTTGTTCACTGCCTCAGACAGTTTTCATTTTGTTTCAGTAAACGAAACAGCCAATGCTTCGTGTTGTACAGGATTTTGCATTTGGAAATGCAGATTCATCCATAGTAACAAAGGGAAGAAGTATTTGAGCTACATGTAGGGAGCAGAAAGGACCTAAAGAGAGAGGTAACAAGCCAAAACATAAACATTATTTTTACTAGCAGTGTAGTTTTGTTTTTTGGTTTTTTTTCCCCCAAGACAAACCAAGTAGAAAAATTAATGCAGAATCCTAAAATGGTTTGGGTGGGAAGGGATCTCAAAGTTCATCCATTCCCACCCCCTGCCATGGGCAGAGACACTTCCATTATCCCAGACTGCTCCAACCTGGAGTTGGATGTTTCCAAAGGATCCAGGACAGCTACAGCACCTCTGGGAGCCTGTGCCAGGGCCTCACCACCCTCACAGGGACAATTTCTTCCCAACATCCAACCCAAACCTATCCTGCTTCTGATTAATGCCTTTCCCTGTGTCCTGTTCCTCCATCCCTTGTCCCCAGTCCCTCTCCACCTCTCTTGGAGCCCCTTTAGGCTCTGGAAAGGGCTCTGAGTTCTCCCTGGAGCTTTCTCTTCTCCAGACACCAGCATTCATCCATGTAAGTAAAAAAATGGTCGTATGATGGCCAAAGATTCTGCTTGATTTGGTTCAGCTCTCCTGCTGCCACAGGTCTGTCTTCTCACAAACCATTTTAGGTTTTCAGTGAAAGCTTTGGGTTCTTCCCAGGCTGGAGATCCCATCCATGGGTTTGGAATTTTTGTTTGTCACAGAGGAGCAGCTCCATCCCTGCCCTTCCTGGTCCCATCACTGCATTCCCACAGTGGGGTACAAACCTTTCCCAGTTCCAGTTCTTTGCTTGTCATGAGGTTTGAGGTATTACCCAATCCTTCAGAGTCTTTGGGGAAAGACAGCTGGGAAAGGGCAAGCAAAACTCTCCTATTTTAGTGTGCATTGCATAAGAGAAGCACAGGAAGCAGAGAGAGAGCTCTGAGAAGGAGAGATTTATCCCACACAACACTGCCAACGGAGCACAGTCTGGTAAGGGCACCCAGGGCTTGTTCCTTCCCCTGCTATACATAGATCCTCCTGCCTAAAATGGGAGAATTAGGTAATTTTACACAGTTTTGGGTACAAAGCATGGTTTGTTTGGTGTAGCTGATTGCTGGAATGGCTGGAAAACAAGATTTCCTTGAGTTGTGACACCGGAATATTTGTTCTGTGAATGATTGAAGGCTCTGTCTCCATTTGTTTTCCTCATGACCCTGTCCTTCTGCTAGTCCCATTTCCATTTTTAATGTGTTCCTGTCGTAGAAGCAGAGCAAGAGCGAGGCTCGCTCATTCAAGGCAGGTTTTTTTTGTTTTCCTTTTTCCTGTTTGTAATTTTCTGCTGTTACAGATCAGGTTGTAGTTGTTGGCAGTGATTCATGCAGAGAGGCAGAAGACCCAGATTTTTTGTTTAGCATTTTTCAATATGTTTGGCATTTTAATGTTCTCAAACCACTCTTTAATTTGTTACATCTTGCTCACTCATAATGTACAGCTGGGGAGAGATTGGTGCCACAGAGAAGTTCCTGAGGGCTCCTGGGTGAGGAGTGTTAGAGACTGGAATGTTTAGGTAATTATGGAACAATTGAGAATTTACAGAGGGTCCACTACATGCCATGGGTTTAAAATGTGGGGGGAAAAAAGTATTCTGACTGAGCAGATTTTTTTCTTGTCTAAATTAGAATCATGGAATGGTTCAAGTTGGAAAAGACCTCTCAGCCCATTGAGTGCCAAGGCCGCCACTAACTCATGTCCCCAAGTGCCACACCCATGCATCTTTTGAACCCTTCCAGGGGTGGTGACTCCACCACTTCCTTGGACAACCTGTTCCAATGCTTGACTACCCCTTCAGAGGTGATTTTTTCCAAATATCCAATCCAAATTTCCATACTTCATTGACTGCAGCATTTGGAGTAGCTGCAAACCCCCTGTGGTGTGCAAATTGGATTTGTAACCCTGCACTTGCTGCTCATAAGGTAAAGTACTCTGCCCATAGTTGGTAGAGGAAGGGATCCTTCTGTGAAGTTGTCCAAGTTCTGTTTTATTTAAGCTCCGTTTTAGTGAGATTGATAAAAGGCAGTTGGAGGGTGAGGCAATTGGAAAGAGGAGAAAAGTGCTGGAGCAGCAGGTAAAGCCCATCCTGATTTATTTCTCTGCCCACAAAGGAAAAGATTTAATCTGAGGGTAGATGCCAAGGCATCCCAGTCCCTTGAAAGCAGGATGAGATATGGACAGGAACAAGGAAAGCAGCAAGACTGGAGTTTTACCTCTTTATTTCTCCCCCCATTCACCTTACAAGTGAATCAATTTTATTTTTTTTTTCCCCAAACGCATCTTGCGAAATAAATCTCCCGAGCGGAAAGATCGCAGTGTGTTCGAAACGCCTTCGTAATCCCTTCCTCTTCCCCGTGCTGCCTTTCCCCTGGATCCGGGCACGAAGGCACCGTCTCCAGGATCTGCAGGAGGAATCATCTCCGCCTGACAGATGGGACTGCCAGGCACAGATGGGGCTCCCCGGCTGGAGCAGGGAGGCAAAAGCCGCGCGCGGCGACAGCGCCGAGCCTGGAACATCGCGCCTCTCCCATCCTTCCCTGCCCCGATCCCAACTCCTCACACGTGTGGGGACAGGAGAAGGGTGAGGTCATGCCCTGGTCTGGTGTGATTTCTGTTGGGAAGCGTGTGATGCTGGTGGGGTGAGGTCCAGGGGTTCACGAGACATTGCAGCATCGCTTGCGTTTTTAATTTTTTTCTCCGAGGGTTTTGCTCTTCTTGTGGACCAGCTTTAGATGCTGAAATCTGGATTATTCACCCACAGAGTAAAGTAAGGGAGTCTCTGCCATCCTGCCTGATGGACTCTCCCTCTAGGAGCACATGGCTGGAGGTGAGGGAGGTTTCCGTCAGAAATCCCCCTGAGTTCTGGTTGTTCTTGGCAGAAATTGGACTGTCAAATGTTCTGATTTTTGTGGAAGGGGCAAATTTCCCAAATTTCTGCTTGCTGTATTTTAAACGTGGAGAGAGATATCTTCCTACCAGACTGGGAGAAAAAAAATGCATGAAGGCTCTGAAAATGCCAGAAACTGAAGAAATAGGGGATATTTTATTAGGGCGTATTTAATGCAGGTGTTTAAAGGTAGATAAATCCCTTCTATCTTTCATTAGCAAACCAAAGGAGGGTGGAGACTCCCTGTCCCTGGAAGTGTCCAAAGCCAGGTTGGACAGGGCTTGGAGCAGCCTGGGATAGTGAAAGGGGCTAAAACAGTGCAAAGTTGGTGACCAACTTTATAGCTGGGATGAGCTTTAAGGTCCTTCCAACCCAAACCATTCTGTGAAAATTTCCAGCAGGTTTAAACCCCAGAGCTGGTGACAAAAACCAAATATTCCTGAGTGCACAGCCTCCAGGGAACCCAGGAGTGACCTTGTCATTCTCATCCTTTCATTTATTTCCTTGTGGAGGTCAGGTCAGAATTCCTTGTTCAGATCCTTCCTGATGGAGAATTAACCCGGGAAGGGACTCGTGGGTGGGACTGTGTCTTGAGAAATTCCTTCTTCAGCGAGTGTTGGCTGAGCTGGGCAGGGATCTTCTCCAGGAGGGATTAGCATTCCATCCTCCTCCCTTGCAGGAGGTGTGTTTGTGCCTCTGTGAGCTCAGGAATTAGGTGATTTATTTTTTTTTTTTTAACGCGTCGGTGTAGGAACCGCGTTGGGTAACAGCGACTTTGGGTCGTTTGGCCAAACAAATCAGAAAAATGCTTTGCTCTCGAGCTGGGCTCAGCACGTCAGGACTGAGAGCTCGTTTTCTATTGGAGATATTATTAAACTTTGCATCGCTGTGAATTATGTATCAGTCAGCAAATTATCAAAATAGCAACATCTTGAAATACTTATTGAACAAACATGAAAGTAGCGTCTTGGATTACTGAGGAAGCATCTTTACACAGCGAGGAGAAATACAAGCTTTCTGTTTTTTCGGGTAATAAAGGGCAAACAGGCTCAATAAATAGCTGCTTTTGGGAAATGGGATTTAATATTCATGGAAGTCAGCATTCTTGGGGAAAAAAATATAATAAAAGAGAGAGAAAGCCGAAAAGCTCAGGGCTCTCCTCTACACAATAGGCAAAACCATCAAGGAGCCCATTTGGGATGCACTGAAGTTCAAGTTTTGTCAGTCCCAGGGAGGGTTTTTAGTGGCTGGAGGATGTCAGGGAGATAAAATTCACCAGGTCCTTTGGGAAATGCTCCGAGTTCATTAAATGAGATGGTGGTGAAATCAGAATATTTTAAAGCTCACATTTTTAATGATTTTTATTCAGCATTTTGCACATTTTTCTGAAGCTTTTTGGTACATTTTTTGTCTCCAAGGCCTTATCTGACATTCTGTGAAGATAATGGCACAATCTAATACTAAACCAAAGGGTGCCAGCATGAAGCCACACCTCAGTGAGCCCCCAGCTGAGTTCTAATGCTGTCCTAATTCCTTAATGATCCTTTTATTCCAACAACCTCCAGCTTGTCCAGAAGGAGGTCTCTGCTTGCTGGGGACTGTGCAAACACAGAGCAATAAATGTTCCCTGCCAGGACGTGTGGCTCCTGGGAAGAGGCAGGGGAAGGGACATGGAATGGGTTAGGATGGAAAAACCCTCCAAAATCATCGAGTCCAAGCTTCCACCAGCACTGCCAGGGCCACCACTGCCACATGTCCCCAAGTGCCACATCCACGAGGCTTTGAAACCCCTCCAGGGATGGGGACTCCACCACTGCAGCTGTGCCAGGGCTGGACAAACCCTCTCCATGAAGGAATCGTCCCTAATATCCAATCTAAACCTCTCTTGGTGAAACTTGAGGCTGTTTGCTCTTGTTGTTTGGGTTTGGAGACTGAATGCTGTGTGAGAGAGGAAAGGGAGGGTTTCCTCCTCTCTTGGTGGGATATTCCAGCCTGTTTCAGTCCCACTCTTCAGTCTGCCCCTTCTCAAAAGGGATTCAATTGATGAAATTTGCTTGTAACTGCTGTTACCATAAGCAGCAATTTATATTTGTTGGAATGACAAAAATTGAGTTTCACTACAGAATTTTGCTCAGCCACTGGTTGTTTAAATTTAATATTTTTTTTTTGGAAATAAGTGACTGATGAGACCTCCTGGGTGAGTACAAATCCCTAGGTCTCTTCCAAAGCAACAGTGTGAAGGTATATTCCCAATGCTGACACCTTTTGGGATCTCCTCAGCCCTTGCTGTGGTGTGGGCTCAGGCTGCTCTGTAATCCATAAAACCCTTCTGGCTGAGTGCAGGCATCCCTGGATTCCCTGGCACTGGGAAGGGAGGGGAGCTCTCTTTGTCACTCTAATTATATCTAAGCTGAGCCTCTGCAAAACAGAGTGATGTCAGGACCAGTCCATCACGCTTTTCCAGTAAAAGTAAACACGAGACACTTCCCTTCTGCCTCTTTACATGCTGGAATATGCTTGGAAAAGCAAATAAATCATGTTTTGAGATGATTGTTATGGATACTTGCTCTCCAAAGCACCACCTGTTGCTGAGGTCAGTGCTGCCAGTGAAATGCACACTGGTGAGGGGATATCAGCAGCCTTGCTCCACTGGGAAAACCACTGGAGACAGCAAATAGCCTCGAATCCAATCTTATCTCACCTCTGTGTTTATATTACAGCCCTCATTTTGCAGCTGTAGGAAGCTAAGGACGACCTGGGCGAACGTGGCAGCGCTGACAACAAATGTGTGAAGAAATTCCCCGAGCTAATTGGTGACTTTTGCGGCGGGAGCAGCCTCGCAGGCGCTGGGGGAGATGGAGACAAAGCCCTGCTCTCATCTGCTGTAAACTGAGCCGGGCCTGCCGAGGCACTCGGGGCTCTGCTGATTTATCGTGGCAGCTGAGGGGCTACAGCTTGGAATTCTTCATGTTTGCAAGAATTTAGAAGGGATGGATAATACAGAGGAGTTTTGTCGTGAGGTGCTTTGTGCCCTGAGGGAGGCTCCTGGAAGGGGAGGAACATCCCAGTGCCCCAGGATCCAGCTCCACACGCTGGGATTGGGGCAGCTGGAGGGACCTTTGGAGTGGGCACTCATTATCCTGCAGTGAATGCACTCCAGGGATAAAGAAATCCCTGAATCTACAGAGATTCTTTCAGGACTCAGGTTCGGTCCTGCCTTGCTCATCTCCGCTGTGGAGGAGGCACCAAAATTCCATCCACCACATCCAGGGATGCACTCACTGTGATCCCAACCTCCATAAACACTCGTTTCATGGCAGCCTTTCACTCCTCAGCAGCACTCCTCACCCCCTGAGAGCCTCCTGGTTATCCACAGCACCCCTGGCATCCCGTCAGACTGACTGGAACCGAGGGATCAGGGACTGGTCTGTACTGGTGAGACACCCCAGCCATTTCCAAACCTGTTTCAATATGAAAAGATCGCATTTCAAACTTTAAATTGTGTCTCTGGGCTTCTAATATCCATTATAGCCCTGCTAGGATGATAGGACTTCTGTAAAGATGGCAAATAGATCTGGAAATTCAGCAGGACTTTCCCTTCAATTGGCAGGAATATCACTGTCTTTTGCTGTTTGTAGGCTCTTTGACCTCATCCATATTGCCAATTTGAAACTGGTAATTTCCTCATTAATATTTTCAATATTAACAACAGGTTATTGCTAAATTAGAAATAATAATCAGAATATCTTCCATTGTCCATAAATGTGAATTGATAATTTGTGGCTCTCATTCTTTGTTTAAAATATTGATTATTCTAGCACAGGCCTCAGTCCATGATTTAATGATAATCATGCTTCAAAACATTAAAATAAGTTTAATATTGACTTTTTTCTCTTTTTTTTTTTGTTAATTTTTTGTTTCTTTTTGTAAAGCAGCTGAAGTGTAGCTTGGAACAGGTCTGTCGAAGCTGTTCATCTCTGACTTAGGAACATAAGAAATATTTGCAAAAATAATAACTCCCAAGTGAAGCCCCTTGTTTCCCCGATCAGCTTCCAGGGAAAGAAAGAAATGCAAACACAGCTTGCCATTCCATGAGGGGACTTTTTGTATTCCTGGGTCTCAACTCTTCCCTGAAGCAACAGAAACGGGGGAAAGGATCCTGAAGCTTCTTGACATTTGTAAATTCGCTCTTATTCATCTTCCTATCTCAGATTTCTCAGCTGGATGACAAATGTGTGTCATCCATGGAGTTCTGTTTTTTAGATGTCTCCATTTATTGGATGCTCCGGGGTGTTTGGATTCAATTGGAACTTACAGCTTGTCTATGTTTTATTTGCATAATAAGACTCTGAATGACAGAGCAGCTCCAGCCAGACGTGTTGGCTCCAAACTCTGCAATTGAAGCTGGGAGTATTTTGCAAGAGTGAAAAAAAGAATGAGAGTGAGAGAGAGAGAGAGTCTGATCACGTGTGGAAAAGTTACAGGAGGGAAACACCATTCTGAGACAGAAAATTCCTGGGATGATGATTTGCAGGCCAGGTTGGATGGGGCTTGCAGCAAACTGGGATGGTGGCAGGTGTCCCTTCCTTGTAGACCCACTCAGAATCATCAATTATTCCATAATTCTGTGAAGTGCCTCTTTCCTTTGGAAAGAGAAACAGGTAAAAGGAGAGTCAGAGCTTCACATCCCAGTCCCAATCTATGTTTGGATGCTCTGTGCAGTCCTCTAGCACATCCCCACCCATCTCATCTCCCCTCCTGCCTGCCCCAGTTCTCCACAAGCAGCAGGGGAGGGCCCTTCCCTAAAAAAAACAGCACTCACACATCATGTACTCACCCATACATACATCAATATAGTAAAAAGATAGTATAAAATATAACACATAGCATTTAACTCAGATGTGGTTTCAACTTACATGTACAGCCTAATGTGCCTGATGGAGAATATTTTTCCATGTATTCCAAAATCCTTCATTTCTCCTCTTTAGATCCAGTCTGTGGCAATTCAGCCGTGAGCCTTTGGAATGCTGGATGCTTGCCCATGATGTTCCCAGGATCCTGCAGGGAATGGGTGGTTAAAGAGGTGTTTGTGTCCTTCCAAATTCAGCTCCTGAGATCCCCTGGGAGAAGCAGCTTCAGCTTGAGTGAGCTGAATTGCAGAGACAAATCCCTACATTTAAGTGACACCATTAGTTGTTCCGGTCTGTGCAATTCCCATTTTTTTCCAGGCTGTGCTGGCTGGAATCATCTCCAAGTGGACATGAGCTGGCACTTGAGATCCCTGGGCTGGCAGTGCAGGAATATGCATTGAATTCCCCTTTTCCATATATTTTTGAATGCAAGTCTATAAATAAGACCTTGGCAAACACTATGGGCAGACATGGAGAGCACTGAGCTTTGAAGCATCTTCGATATTCCAAGAGTTAATCCAGAGCCAATCAGAGCTTTGGGGTGATGATTTACAGATTTAGTGAGCTGTGCATTTTTATTTCTGAAATGATGCTTTCCAGTCCTCCTCAGGTGAGTTCTGCACTCGTGCCATGCTGATAATGGAGCCCCTTGTATAAAAACAAGAGATCAGTGGAATAAAAGATTTTCCTTTACACTCTCCCATCACAGAGGTTATTGATTGTAACCATGGCCGTGTCAGGCAGTGCATTTTTAGATGATTACTTCATACCTCAGGTGATGTGATGCACCATAAAGATGATGGATGGTGATTTGCACTTCCAGGACCTTCCAAGTGAAGCCTGAATAATCCCTGTGGGGTTTTTTTCACCCTTACAGCAAAACCAAAACTCTTGGCCTTCTCCTGAAACAACAGAATCTGCCCAGCTATCCCTTAAGTGCTGCCTTACTCGATTCCTAATAATGACATTTATTTCCCATTGATTAAATTCCCTCTGGCGTAGCTCCTCCAGGCAGAGCAGTGTGTGAGCAGACATTATGAAGTTAGTAAACACTATAAAGTGTGAAAGCATTTGCTGCAGGAGCTGTAGTCTAAACATTCCAGGAGAAAGCAGGATTCCAGCTCTAGTCTTGGCTTTGCCTCTGAATATGATTGTAACCTTGGGCAAAGCTCTCCAGTTTGCCTCTCCTCAGTTGATTTAATTTGTGTAGCAAGATAATGAGACTTAGCAAGTCTTATCCCTTTTTTTTTAAATTTTGTTTTTGGTTGGGATGGTGGTGGGGAGAGGGTGGAGGGGATGGGGAGGAGCTGGCTGGAGGATGGAGGGGGGAACAGAGCAGGGCAGGAGAATTCTCATCCCTGCTGGAAAAAACGTGAGGCTGAGTCTTCACTAAGCTGTGCTGCTCAACCCTGTGCTTGAGGCTTGCTTGAAGAGGAAAATATGTGTAACACCAGAGGGGTGCTGCCATGGACTGAGGCAGAGTGCTTGGAAACCTTGAGGGAAAGAAATAATATCCTCAGGATGAGAGGGAAAGGCCTCAGGTGGTGCCAAGGCAGGTTTAGTTTGGGCCCTGGGAACAATTTCTTCACTGGAAGGGTGGTCAGGCGTTGGCACAGCTGCCCGGGGAAGAGGTTGGGTGTCCATCCCAGGAGCTGTACAAAAAATATGTTTATCTGTCTCTGGGGACATGGGGCAGTGGTGGCCCTGGCAGTGCTGGGAATGCTGAGACTCTCTGATCTCAGATTCTCCTACCTAAACCATCCCATGCTTCTCTGATAATGAATTGCCTGGTTCTGCTGAGCTCCAGCCCAGGACTTTCACCCCCTCTCCCTGGCATCACTTCTCATTTCTTTTTCATCAACACTAAACCATTTTCTCCAAGAAATCCAGTGAACTCCGACTTTAGGCTGGATCTGCCTCTCTGCTTCCCATCTGGCTCTTTTTCTCTCTGTTTTCTTATCCCCACTGGGAGATTCAGAGACATTAAAGAAATTAAAGGCTTATTTCATTTCCCAATCCATCTTCTGGCAGGAGCTGCCCCGTTCCCTGCTGTGCAGGTTCCAGGGCTCTTGCCCAGTCATGTTTTAACGAGTGGGGATTAACTGCTTACTTGGGAGCGTGTTTGAAGCTGAAACCTTTCACTGTCAGGAAGTTGTTCTTCAAATTCAACCTGAATTATCTTTCTTAATTGAATCACACCACTCCCAGCTATGCCTAGTGAGCTGCACTAAATCTTTCCTTTCCATTCTTTCTGTTTACATCCTTCACGTGTGTGTTGACAGATATATTGCCCATAGGTATTGCTTGGCTTCACTATGTGTATTTAATTGAATTGCTTCTAATTATTCCTCCCAAATCCATCTCTGTGGCCCCTGCTTTGTTTTTCTTTTACTTTTTCTGTGCCCGGTTTGCAGCAGCTTGTTGGTTAAAATGATTTCAAAGTGTGCTTGATGCCCAAGTTTTGGGAAAATTGGAGCAAGGGAAGGAGACCACATCAACATGAACAAATCATTCATTTTCTAAATTCTTACAGAGCTTTGGTGTCTGTGTGAAATTAATTATTTTACCTGTGTTCTCCTAATCTTCTGGCTTGTCTTTGGGTTGTCACTGGGAGTGTTTATGGGCTAAAACTCAAAGTTTCCACTGAAAGATTTCAAAGTGGGTTGGAATCTCTCTCCTAACACAGCCTGAACCTCTGCCATCCTCCAGCATTAATCACAGCACCAGCTTCTACATGTTCAGCTCAGTTTTGATCTAATAATTCTTTTTCCTCTTTGCCTAGAGGGAGATCTAGAAAGGTTTCCCTGCTGCAGCCCCAAGCCGATTAGCAGAAGATTTCTTTCACTGTTCAACCACTCTGTACCTTCCATTGGCTTTACCAGAGGGAAGATGGAGAGCTGGGATCAAGGCACTGTGGAATTCAGCACAACTTCTGCAGTTCTAGCACATCTCAAAGTCCCAGAGGCAGGAAATTAGAAATGAGTGTTAGGCAGGGTGAAAAAAAATGTTACCAATACTGAGAGGGAAATAAAAATTAGGGACAAAATGCTCTGCAAGCTCAGCCAGTTTGTGTTCATCTTTGATACCTTTGGTTGTACATGGATGTCAGGAATGGATTAAAAGTGCAACCTCTGGAGAATAAGGGAACAGTTCTGTTCCACCAAATAATTGTTTTCCAACAGACTGACACTCAAAGCTCCCAGCACCCTGTAAAACCCACACAGGTTGGTTGTTACCTCTGGTTGTTTTGGACAGGACCTGGCCAGAATCCCAAAAACACAACCAGTGCAATTCTCTCCTCTCTGCTCTGTCCATAAATGGATCCTACTGGAGATGGAGCCACGGGACAGGAGACTGAGGCCTGGGGCTGGAAGAAGACACAGAATCAGAGTCACAGAATCACAAAATCATAGAATCACAGAACCACAGAACTACAGAATCACAGAATCACAGAATCACAGAATCACAGAATCACAGAGCCACAGAATCATAGAATCACAGAGTCACAGAATCAGAGTCACAGAATCACATAAACAAGAATCACAGAGTCACAGAATCAGAGAACGACAGTCACAGAACCACAGAACCAAGAATCACAGAATCAGAGAATCAGAGAATCACAGAACCACAGAGCCACAGAATCACAGAATAACAGAGTCACAAAATCACAGTCACAAAATCACAGAACCACAGAATTTTTGGGTGGAAGGGACCTTTAACAATGATCCAGTGCCACCCCATTCCATGGGCAGGGACACTTCCACTGTCCCAGGCTGCTTTAAGTCCCATCCACCCTGGCCTTGGACACTTCCAGGGATCCAGGGGCAGCCACAGCTTCCCTGGGTACCCTGTGCCAGGGCCTGCCCACCCTCCCAGCCAGGAACTCCTTCCCAATATCTCATCTATCTCTGCCTCTGGCAGTGGGAAGCCATTCCCCATTTTGTCCTTTCACTACAAGACCTCCATATATTACACAGAACAAAATATTATTGACTGGGATAGCAATTTCACTGGGAAAAATAATATTCACTGCCGAATAAAGTAATTAAATTAAATAAATGCCTAAGTAAATACTTAAATCCCTAGGTTTTTTTGTCTAATTTCAATTTGAGAACATTTAAAGCCTCGAGCAAACTAAAAAAAAAAAAAAAAAATTGTCAGAAATCTCCCACATTTCCCCTCCCTGGCAACTCAGGAGTCAAGTTGAAAAGTTGTGATTTTATTTATTTATTTATTTATTTATTTTCTGTTCTGAACTAATTCCCCAGCTCCCCAACTTCCAGCACATATGTTCCCAAGCTGGCAGCTCCCAGACACTCCAGCCCCACTGGGCTCAGCAGCGGAGCCCGGGAAGGCGCCGCGCTGGCGCTGCAGGGGTTAAAGCAGCTGAAGTTGTCAGGATATTTCTGTGTTGTCTGGCAGAGCTGTTTGTTGTGCTGTCGTTGCTCCTGGGTATCAGTCACTGTGAAGGAGAGGATGTCCAGGCAGTCCCACAGCCAGACAGTGACTGGCACTGGCGCTAAATCATTGTGTCAAGGGCTGGGCCGCACAGCGGCGCGCGGGGAATTGGGAGATTGTTTGGAAGGAACTGCAGCGCTCGGGATTTATCAGCCCACGAGGAAATGATCAATTAGGGCTCGTTAACAGCACTCAGTGGAACTTTGGGCTGGAGGAATCAGACCTGCCTGGCTCTGGATGGGTTCATGGGGCAGCGGGGCCTCTCTCAGTTCTGAGTGGAACCGTTTTGGTACAAAGCAGGGAAGGAAAATGTTTTTTCATGCACTTGGGAAGGATGAGAGATTTGGGATTGTTCAGTTGGAGAAAAGAAGGTTCTGGGGTGATCTTAGAGCTCCTTCCAGAGCCTGGAGGGGCTCCAGGACAGCTGGAGAGGGACTGGGGATGAGGGATGGAGGGACGGGACACAGGGAATGGCTCCACTGCCAGAGGGCAGGGATGGATATTGAGATACTGGGAATTGGGATATTGGGAATTGGGAATTCCTGGCTGGAATGGAATTCCCAGAGAAGCTGTGGATGTCTCTGGATCTCTGGAAGTGTCCAAGGCCAGGCTGGACAGGGCAGGGAGCAGTCTGGGACAGTGGGAAGTGTCCCTGTCCATGGAATGGGGTGGCGCTGGATAATCCTCAGTGTCCCTTCCAACCCAAACATTCTGGGATTCTGTGATTAAAGTGCTGCCTGAGTAGGCTCTGAAATTCCACATCCCAAAGGAATCAGGGCAGATCTTTTAAAAAACATATTGGATGCTCTACCCTCAAGTATATCAAGGTTTAACTTTTTAATTCCTCTCAGGAAAGTCTGCAGCAAAAAATGAACACATGGGTTACCACTTGACCTCCAGATGGCAAAGAGCTTTTCAGTCCCAGGCATAAAATCTAAAATTTAAAATCTAAAAATCAGTGCACTCAGAAATGTAACATTTTTCAATCATAAAGTCAATTTAAAGAGCCAAATGCCTCTGTTAATTTGCAGACAATTTGGTCTTTAAGGAACCTGAACAGCGTTAAGGGGCCAGGCCCTACTTTAACTGGAATTTGTTAGGGATGAAGGAGGAGAGTAATGGAGTTGGACTTTGATGATCCTTGTGGGTGCCTTCTAACCAGGATATTCCATGATTCCATGGTGACAGGTGTGAGGAGTGGCCACCCCTACCTCCATCACCCTTGAGACCGAGCCCACAGATCCCCCTTTTCTTTGCAGATAACTTTAAAGTTAAAATGCTGTTTTCCTTTCTGCTGCCTGCTGCCCCGTGAGCTCTACCCCCCAAACCCTGAAAAATCCCCAAACCTAAACCCAAAACAAGAAAACAATCCGCAGGGAGAAGCCAGCAGGGAGATTTCTGCCCATGGGAGAAGCCTCACAAGAACACCTGGAAAGCCTCTTTTGTTCTTCCTGGACTTTTTCTTATCAGAGCCTTTCCTTAATCCCATTTTTCTTTCATCTTCTGCTGTTCACCTCAGGTTCCTCCCACCCCCTCTGCTGCTTCCTTGGAGCCTTTCCTTGCCATTGATTTGCAGAGCAATGCCAAGGCAGTTTGGCACTGGGAGGATGCAGATGCCTCTGAGATGGGAGCAGGGTGGATCCTCGTGCCTGCTGAGCCTTGGGTAACCCCAGCTCAGTGGTTGAGGTGCCACTCATCCCTAATTGTGCTGCAGCTCAAAGGCAGAGCCTCTCCTGGCGCCTCCTTTAAATAATTTGGGTGTATCTCCAGCAAGCCCTCTGCGTTTCATCTCCTCTCTTCCCTTGTGCCTATTTGTTTATTTATCCTGGGGCTCCCAGCTCCCTGCAGTAAAATCCAGCCACTTCCTGCATGGCAGGTAATATGGAAATGGGGGCTGCTTTTCCTTGCAGATGAATGCAGCATTATTTTCATTTGATTTTTTGAAAATAGAAGCGAAAGATTCCTATCGGTGCCTAGGAAAATCTGGGAGTCACTCCAGGGCAGCTGAAGGCTGCAAATTGGGGATTTTTTTGGGGTCAGCAGCCTGAGCTTGAGTTTCCAAGCAGGGACCTTTAGGTGCTGGAAGTGACATGGGGATTTCTGACAGGTTGAGGTGCTGTTCCCTTCCCAGAGTGAAAATCTTTGGGAATCCAGGGAAGCAGGGCTGGAGTTTGGAAGTGCTGCCTGTTGTTTGCCTGAGTTGTGTCCTGGTGTTTCTCCAATGTGCCACATCCCAGTGCAGCCCAGTGTGACCCCACAGGGCACTTGGTGGCAGAGGAATGCTTTTCCCCAGGCTGATTTGGGGAGCCAAAATCACAGGGCAGGTTGTTCCCATCCCACTTGGGCCTTTCTTGGTTTTTACAGCATGACGTGATTGCTCTGGTTTAGTTACCTGAATGTCACGTTTTAGATGAGGCATGGAATAATTTCTGCTGATCCTCCACTTCTCCTTCCCACCCTGGAAAATCCATCTTGGGGCTTACTGATATTCATTCTGCTAATCCATTTGTCACTGCTTAGAAACTCCTGGTTCTGTAAGGATTGCTCTGTAAGGAGGTGAAATCTATTTGTCTTTCTCAAAAGCTGAGATACAAATCAGAGAATCCCAGACTGGCTGGGTCAGAGGGGACTTTAAAGCTCAGCTTGTTCCACCCCCTGCCATGGGTAGGGGAGTCCAAAGGTGTGGGTGAAGATGGGTCAGTGGAATTTTTCCCATCAGATGATGTCTTTGCTGTGCACTGAGCACTCTTTAGAGACACCTGAGTGGCAATAGCAGGCAGGGCTTGGCTGAGATGTGTTTGGAGCAGGTCAGGTCAGCCCCATGGGCTGCCTGGGCTGAAGGAATGTGACTCCTGCAGCTTGTCCCCTCAGGAAGAAAAGGTCCTGCTTTCTTCCCTTCTCTTCCTCCCTCCACCTTCCCTGCTCCAGCCCTTGTCAGATCCTTCTCTTGTGGTTTTAACCTGGCAGAGAACTCTTTTCTTTGGAGTTCTGACCTGGTTCATGGGTGACATCCCAGAGGCTGCAGGGAAGGGAGGGAAGGGGAGCCCTGGGAGCTCAAATCTGCTGGATCAGCTTGGCTCCTACAGTCCAGCAGGACTCCTCAGCTGGGGAAGGAGCAATTCCTGCTTGTTACTTCTGGGACCTGAGCTTGCATCCAAAAATTTTGCTGCCTTCTGATGGAGAGAGTGATTTGCACAGGTCAGTGGTGGGGGTCTGTAACACCCAAAAAATACCCCATCCTTCCATGCACACAGAATTTTAAACCAAAGCACCCAAGTTAAGAACTCATCTTCTTTCGCCTCATTAATTTGTTTGAATCTGCACTGTTGCAAAGTTTGACAACATGCGAAGGGTCCCTGCACACCAAAACACAACATTCATCTGCTGGCAGCTCCAACATCCATCTGACAGCTCTACCCACAATTATCAAACCCTTTATTTGTTGTCTTGCTGTAGCACTTCTGATGATTATTTTTATCCTTTTGTCTGCCAGCATCAATAAAAACAACAGCTGAGGTTCACACGCCGTGACGTGAGTGTGGGAGCTGGGGGTTGGCCCTGGCTCTGCGCTGCCAGGCTCTGTGTGTTCAAACCCTGCTCCATAATCGAGAAGAAGGAGTGGAAATTCCAGAAATGCAGATTGACAAGTGCCTTGGCTCCTGAGTCCTCCAGGATTGTCACATGGCTGCAATCCTGCACTCGTCTCTTGGTAAATGTGATGTTTTGACGTTGGTTTTTTTTTCATTTCTTTACCTTTAGTGGAAAGCTTTACAACTCCATGAACTGAATAAATGTAGGTCCCACTCCATGGGCTGGATCAGTGGGTGGCAAGACATCTTTCTTTACTCATAGTCTTTCTTTACCAATGTTTGTGAAGCTCTTTCTGTTTGCAGCTTTTAGGACACAAAAATAAGTGTTGATGCAGATCAAGGAATTTCCCTTTGAGGGATGCAGAGGTGCCAAATATTTTTAGCAGATGAAATAAACTGGGAGAAAAAGTAGCTGAAAGAAAATCACATGATTGTGGCAACTGATTGGTAAATAAAACCCTGGGAGCTGGAGGAATGGTGGTGTTGGGATTAGAAGGAATTTCAGGCTGGGATGGCTGCAGTGACCACTCCATTGGCGCAATTAATTGCATCGCTGCAATTAATCATCCCTAATTGAAGCATCGCTCTGAAGGAGTCCTTGTGCACCTCAGCAGCTCTCCTCCACCTCCCTTTGTTTACAGACTTCCAGGAGCATCATTTGCAAAGTTCACATTGACAAATCCCCGTGCTGGCTCCACAGGGCCTCAATCCGTCATCAAATAACAGCATCAACATTTTTCCTGGGCTATTATCATCACTTCAGCTGCTGCAGCAATATATCCTGCACCAATAAATCAAGGGGGGACCATTTCAGATGGGCAGAAACATAAACAGCATATTAAAAAAATGCATCTTTTAGCAATCTCCTTTCCTCTTGCTGTTGGTTAGTTTTATGAGGTAAAAATGGCCTAAGTTTCTGGGTTTGTCTTCATTTCCTCATTTACACAAAGCCAATCTAGAATTTCCCAATTTTTCTTTTACCAGCCATTCAAGGAGCTCTGAGTTACCACGTTCGTTTTTCACTTTTTCTTTGCCTTTTGCTGCTCCTTTCAGTGAGTGTGGAATGTGCTGGTGGTAGGAAATGGTTGTATTTCCCCAGGCAACAGGTGCTTATCTTTGTGCTTGTGACACAAGCCTGACAAAGCCTCTCTCCCCTCCACCAGCAGGAAAATTGGAAATCTTGCTCTCCTTTAGCGAGAAATTCACTTTTTTAAAAAGGCAAACTGCAGCTGCAACACCTGAATTATGGCATGGTGAGATTTTGGGTTACAGCTCCCTGCTCCATTTGCCATTCCCAGCACAAGCTGTGTTTTTATTCTTTACACCACCAGCCTGTTCCCATTTCCATGAAAGAGCTTTATGTGCTGAGTCCTCCTTCCCAATCCATGTGCATCGTTAAAGGGCCTTTCTTAATTTCCTGTTTTACAATTTCCTTGGAGATTTCTCTCTCTGTTTTCCCTTCCCCATAGCACACAAATATTCCTGCTGGCTGCAAAGAGCCTGATTTTTTTTTTTTCTTTTTTCTGTGAGTTGGCAGCTCAGGTGATGACAATTGGCTCCCTCTGCTTGTTCCAGCTGCTGCTCTGGTGCCAGATGGCTCCACACACGTGCAGGGAGTTTTCATTTCGTGTTCCTGGGTGAAAAATATCCCCCTTGGTGCTGGGGTTGGATCCCTCATCCCAAATAAGATGTTTGCCTTGACAAAGCAAAGGTTCAGCTTTGCAGCTGGGTCTCGTTCAGGCACCCACCTTGCACAGGTTTATCAGAGTGCAAGGAATTTGGGTGGAGAATTCAAGTTTGGAGTCTTGGGGATGACTTGGGAGGGCAGCAGCTCTCAGAGAACTCAGAACAAAACACTGGCTCCTTTGCTGGCTGAAAATGGTTTTTTCCCAATATAAAACAAGCTGGGAATTGGAATTATTGGCCCAATCTGAAAAATCTCTGCATCATGCACAATTAAAATTTTTCTTTGCATTTTATATATTTTTTTAAAATTTTCTTTATATAAAAATATATTTAACAGAACATTTCCATCCCACTAAATTTTAACATAATAGAACCCCAGACTGGTTTTTATTTTCTTTAAATAAAAATATTTTCTTTTTTATTTTCTTTAAATAAAAACATATTTAACAGAACATTCCCATCCATCTCAATTATAACATCACAGAATCCCAGACTGGTTTGGGTTGGAAGGGACCTCAAAGTTGATCCCATTCCACCCCTGTCCAGAGACACTTCCACAATCCCAGGCTGCTCCAAACCTCATCCAGCCTGGCCTGGAACACTTCCAGGATGGAACATTGTGACCCAACCCATCATGGATCTGGCAGAAATTATTTCCTCTAATGACACCAATCATGCACAGGCCTGAAGTTGCAATATCAGCACGAGCAGGAACTGCCCAAGGGCCCAGAGAGAGTGGGAATTTGGGAATTGCTGACAGAAGAGCAGGAAATATATTCCCATATATGCTTCCATACATTCCCATAGTTACCTGGGAAGACCTGGTGAGGAGTAGGAACCCAAATAATATTCAAATTGAAAAGAGGAGAACCATAAAAGAAAAATATCCAAATTCTGTGTTTTCAGTGTTTTTGCATTCTGGATGTTGGAACTGACAGTAGACAATGAAGGAAATTTTCTTGCCTTTCCTACTGCCTGAATTTTATCCTAGAAAACAACCAGTTTTCTGATCACCTGCTATTCAGCACTCAAACCTCTGACCTATATTTGAATGAAAAATATAGAACTGACAAAAAAAAAAAAATCAGCATTTCTTTCACCCCCTCGAGTAAACTGGTTTGACAGCTACATAAAATGATTTAGTTTTTTATAATTCCAAGTACAGCAGGATTAGCCCCTCATCCTGTTGTTTTGGGATGTCTGCATTAATTATTTCTAGTCCTCTTTAATTCAACACTAAACTTACATATTCAGTTCAAGGAACTGGCCTGTTCTTAAATCATGTAAATATTATTCAGAACTAGGTGATACCCACGTGCAGAGCTGCCAAAGTACACTCATTTATTTTTTAACTTCTTAGTCAGCCAGGGAGCAAAACAATCCATGATTTATAGAAGGCATTTAATGAATTTCATCCTTTCCCCGTCAGAGTTTCAACATTGCTGAGACACGGGCATGAGGAGAAAGAACAACAGCAGAAATCCCTAAGAAATTATGGAATTGCTCTGTTTGTGTGTGGAAG
>VRYO01002782.1:30762122-30773074 GCA_009812075.1 Sialia sialis | reverse complement strand
TCCTGCCTTTCTCAGCAGACACCTGTCCTCCAAACTAAGACAGGATTGTTCCCTGTTGAGCTGCCCATCACCTGCCAGCATAGCAGAATTCAGGGTTAATCCTCGAGGGTACTCAGCACAAACTTTGTCCAGGTGAGAAGTTCAGTGAATCTGGTTTGAGGATCTGAGGTTTAGGGGCACAGCTGGACAGGTCACAGTGTGGGATTACCGAGTGACCACGAGCAGGGCAGTGGTTGGAGTGAATATCCCAATTTGTCCATCATTCCAAAGGTCAATAGCAAAAAGCTGGGACTCTGTGGACAAGGATGACTTCCCCAGAAAGCCTCAGTTAACCCCAGCTTGCTCTGCTGCTTTTCAGAAACTCAAGACTTGCAGTTACCCAACTCAAATCCTTCCCATTTTTCGCAGTCTGTGATTCCTCATATTTTACTTTGAGGGGCAGAACTTTCCTAAATTGAGAGCAGCCTGATGGCTTCAAATCTGTGCAACTCTTCCAGAGTGTGCTCTGTAAAGGATTCTCTTCTAAACTGAGCCTGGGGACAGAGCTGGAGGTTCTCTGTGGTTTTTTGAGTTGACAGAAACTCTTCAGCTTTGGTTTCTGTGACCTGTGCATGGTTCTGGTTCCAGCCTGGGCAGCCAGTTCTGGAATTCTCTAGGATTTCTGTTTGTGTTCTCAGGGCAGCCAGCTCTGGAATTCTCTGGGATTTCTGTTTGTGTTCCCGGGGCAGCCAGTTCTGGAATTCTCTGGGATTTCTGTTTGTGTTCTCAGGGTGCCAGCTCTGGAATTCTCTGGGATTTCTGTTTGGAAGGTAAAGTGTTATCTCAGGGCAATTTGCAAGCAATTAATGCCACAGGGATCCTTTCTCCCCAGCTCAGAGGAATCCCATGGAGGCAGAGACTAAGCAGATGTTATAACTGCAGAGGTGAACAACAAATAATAATTAAAGATCATAATATTTATCTCCAGTAATAGCCATCCTTAGGATGCAGCTCGTGCACGTGCTCCTTGCATTTGGAACGTGAGACACAAGTGCTGCAGAGCAAATCCTGCTTTTTGATGGCATTTTAAACAGATCTTTCCATGATCTGCTAATTATTGGTGTTGGCCAGGTCATTGTTTTCTGACAATCCTCGTTGGAAGGTGCAGCCACGAGGCAGCTGTGGTGAGCATTGCCCTTAATCCCAAAATCACAGCCCCCAGATGGGTTTTAGGGTCTTTTCCATCCCAAACCAGTCTGGGATTCTGAGTTTCTATTTAATTGCTTGTCTTGGTAATTATTGGATTCTAAGATACTTAATCCAAATAAATTTCAAAACTGAGATATAACAAAAATCTATACAAATTAACCCTGAATTGATTTCCTTTCCCCTTCTCCCCCAAAAGCAGGACAGTTAACTGCTCCCTAAAATCCAGAAGCAGCAAGAGCTGCAGTCCCACAGATCATATTTAAATCAGAATTTACTTCATACCAAGATGGTTTGCATTTTGTATTTATTTGTTATCTCCCATTCAAAGGCAAAAAAAAAGTATTATGTGTGACCAAAATTGTCATTGCACTTGTATTGGCTACTAGAATTTGATGCCAATTTGTATTTTAAGTAATCCAGGATGATAATTACACTTATTGCTTCCCTAACTGCACAGTTGCTATTCAGGGTAGCTCATGTATATTTTATGTATGTTCGGTATCAGAGCAGACCTTTTGCAAATTGATTCATTTGCATCATTATATCCTTCTTTCAGAAATCTTTTTCTGATCTTGAGGACGAGGCTTCTGCTGGAATCACACAGATAATTCCTAGAACTTAGAGCTGGGGAAGACTGAAAAATAAATGAAATTAATGATGATTTTTTATTTTTCATATTTGAAGTGTGGATTTTTGGACAGCATTTCATAGAAATAATGGTTGGGTTAGAAGGGACTTGAAAGATTTTCTTTTCCCACCCCCTGCCCTGGGCAGGGACACCTTCCACTGTCCCAGGTTCCTCCAAGCCCCATCCAACCTGGCATTGGACACTCCAGGATGGAGCAGCCACAGCTTCTCTGGTCATCCTATACCACCGAATTTTTCTTTTGTTCATCCACATGAAAAAAAGAAATCAAAAACAACAAATTATTTGGTTCATTTTTCTATTTTTTTTCAATACAGAAAGGATCTCCAGCTCTGGGGCTGTGCCTGTCCTGTGCCTTGGAGCACATCCTGCTCCTCCACCTCTCATCAATCTCCCACAAAGATCCTGATTTAAAACCTACCCCACTGCAGAAATCCACCAGAAGTTTCCTCCCCTCCCTCCCCTCCACCAATTGCCGCTGCCTGAAGCTGAAGGGAAGCAAAGCTGCCGGATGAGTGACGAACGTGGTGGCTTTGAAAGGCTGATGAGCTCTGGGGCTGCAGGCACAGGAGAAAGGGGACACACAAACAGAGCGGGGCTGGGGGCTGCACAGGAGCCAGCCCCTCGCTCTGCTCCTGCAGGGGCTTGGGGAGAGGTGCCTCCCACACTGGCAGGGTGACAGCTGCATTCATCTGCAACATCTGAGGCAGCCGACTCATTTGATGTTTTGTTTTGAAAAAATTATTGAGGGCTGTTTTGTATGCAAAAGGAGTTGGGTAGTTGAGTCTTCTTCTTCTTTTTTTTTTTTTTTTTTTTTTTTCCTCCTGCCTCTGAGTCCCAGATAACTGAAATTATTCTTATCAAAGGTTCCTCATTTAAAGCTGCTTTAAAAGGTGTTGTGAAACATGAGGGGAACATGCAGGGTTTGTCTGGGCTGTGAATAGCTTTATTTTGATTCACTCACTCTAGACATGGGCAGCCAGCAAAGAGTTAATTCACCTCTTAGCTCTTCTCCTCCTGAAATAAGATAAAATAAACCTTAAGTGGATAGAGCCTCATTTTTGGGCCTGTCTCTGATAGGCTAAACCATCTAGCAGATGTTTGGGCAAGGAACAGGGAACTGAAATGGGCAGCAATCATTTTTTATTTATTTTGGAAAAGCAGCGAAACTACAGTCAGGACACCAACACCACACAGTTTAATGCTTCAATTTGTTACAGAATGGGAAGGGAAAATGATACTTATTTGTATTTATATAGGAGTGATTATGGAGGAAAATGCCTATTTACATGTCTAGGAATTTTTAGGCACCAAGATGGGGTTTCATCCTAAAGCTATCACCTTGTTTCGTGTTTTTATCCTAAATCACACCCTACACAGAGCAGATCACAAGCCAAACATCAGCTCATCCCTTTCCTCAGAGGAGCAACTTCTTAATATCTCCTTTGCATAAAATTTGAGGGCCTTTGCCTTGTGTTATTGAGCACTGCTGATGGTCCTTTGATAGCTCTGCTTTTAATAAGCTGCAGATTATCTCATCTGCGTGTGTACAGCAGCATATTTCAGAGCATAGGTATGGAAGGAGCAAAGCTGGATTGGCAGCACATGAAAGGGAGCTGAAATGCTTCAAAGGGCAGGGAGAGAGAGGCAGAAAGCAGAGAAAAGGCTCTGGTAGGTATTGGGATGAGAAGCTTTTGAAATATAGATAACCTACAGCAGAGAGGAGCTCTGCTCTCCCAGCACTAATAATTACACAGATAAGAGGGTGAAGTGAAAGGAAGCCAGGAGATACGGACAAAGTTCAGGATAAAACAACCTGGAAAGAAGAAAGCATGGAAATGTTGTTCTGGGAGAAAGTCAGGTGAAGCCCAGGTTGGAAATCGTTAAGAATGGGAAATGTTTGTGACAAACCTGGGGTCACACAATGAGACCAACCCCACCTGTGAGAGCTTTTGTGTGGCCAGCACGAGTCTGAAAGCTCAGGAGACAGAACATGAGAATCAGGGAATGTCCTGAGCTGGAAGGATCATGGAAGTCCAAGAACAGAAATGTAATAATAGAAACAGAAATGAATAATATAGAGTGGCCCAAACTCAAGATATCAGTTCCCAAGGTCCTGGTGATAAAACACCCACAGGGATGATAACAAAAAACCCAGGGAGGGCCATCCCTGTCAGGCTGACCCCTCCAGAGCCAGGTGCTCCATCCCACAAACACTTTGTGACAATAAAACTCTTGGCACAAGGAAGGAGAATTCTTCAGTTGCTTCAGTTGTTCGTCCTTTCAGCCAGTGTATGAAAAAGCCAGCCTGGAGTAGTCACACAACAGTGAGGAGGGGAAAAAATACATTAAAAAAAAAATCAATGCATCTACAGAGGAACTGCCTAATAACGAGGAAGATAATTAAAAGGAAATTAAAGGAGCAGCTAAGAGGGGAATGTTTGTAGGTGGCTTAGATGCTTTAAGGGCAACAACTTATTTTACTACTCAACACAAATATGCACAACATAATTATTTTCAGGAAGATATGCCAAAAAGAAAATATAAACTGACATACAAAGGAGTTATTAGGCTTGGTTTGGGTTGGTTTTTTTTGAAGGAAAAAAATGCAGCCTCTCAATTTAAAAGGGAAAGGGAAGCCAAGCAGATTCCGAGCACTTACTGGATGTGGAAAAGCTACCAACAAAAAGTTTTCTGAGCAGATCAGAGGCAGGAAGCTTGCCAGGGAAGCAGTCAGGCTGATGGATGATCAAGGCATACGAGGAGCACTAAAGGAAGATAAGGCCATGGATGAGGAGAGAGTTGAGTCCTCACTGCTGTTCCCTGCTGGAACTGCTTTAGTGGGAACACAAAAAAACAAAATAAAAATCAGAATATGCTGAGTTAGAAGGGACCACAAGGATCATCCAGTCCTGCTCCTGTCCCAAAATCCCACCCTGGGCATTCCTGGGAGTGGTGTCCAAACACTCCTGGAGCTCACTGCCTGTTCCCTGGGGAGCCAGTGCCCAGCACCCTCTGGGGGAATAAAACCCAACCTAGAGCTCCCTGGCACAGCTCCAGCCATTCCCTGGGTGCTGTCCCTGATCACCCTCCTCATCCTCTCCCCAGGAATCTGGGATGAGTCTCCCTCAGGCTCCTCTTCTCCAGCTGAGCAGATCCAGTGCCCTGAGCCCCTCCCAGCCCTTCACCATCCTCACTCTCTGATAGTTTAACACCTTCCTTATCTTGGGCTGCCCAAAACTGCACTCAGTACTCAAGATGGGAATAGAATTTCCTCAGAGGAGTTCCTCAGGGGCATCAGAACTGCTGGTCCAGTGTTTAGTGAGTGATATTCCTGGGGTTATTACATCCATAAAGGAAAGGTTATCCCAGAGAAGCTCTGTTTGCTGTTACCCACACATCGATATTCTACTTTGTCCCTTTCCTGGGCCTTCCAAACTGCTCCTTGTGCTTGGTCTGACTTACACAAGAGCCACACAACACCAATCCCAGAGATGTTGCTCCACAGAAGTCGGCTAATCTTTAAAAATGGGCTAAATCCCAAATTAGAATGATTTCAGCAGAGTGAAGCTTACAAGACAATTGCTATAATTATGCAAATGTAAACAAGTGAAAAGCCTTAACACAATGTATACAAAATAATGATTAAAAGGAATTAGCACTGGGAATTAGCAGAAATTGGGCATTTGTATATAATAATAGGGCTGGAAGTTAATGATCCTGAGTTGAAAGAGTTTTGCCAGTTGATATTAAAGCTTAGATAATCTTTTGTTCAGTAACTTCACGCTTGTATTTGTTTAGGATTGCAGCCTGTGCCTGTATCACCATATTGAAATTCCAATCACTCACCAGTTTTTAATTGGGCAGTAGAACTGATACGGTAATTGTGGCACAAATTGATTATTAGCTGAAGTTTGCGTGATAATTAATAGCAAAGTTCTTGAGCAGAACACAAATGACACAAAAATAACAGAAGCCTTCCCAAACTGGCATTAGTTCAGCATGGTGGTGACCCAGAGTTTTAATTGTCAATGTGCATTTAAATTCCCTCCATCCAGCCCAGTGCTTGAAATCTTTATCAGTAGCTGCCAATAAAAGGAAATTTATTTGGTTACCGAGGCCCTTTTTCCAGGCTGGGAGATTTTCAGATGATCTGCCAAAGCAGTCTGGATTCTGCAGGGCCAATAATTGATCAGAGTTCTGCTTTTTGTGCTCTATTTCTGTTCTGCTTTTACAGCTCCAGGCAGGAACCCAATCCCCAGAATCCCAGAAGTGTATCTATGCTGGGTGGGCACTTTGCTGCCCCAGAGTATAGAATATTTTTTTCTAGGCTGGTGTTGCATTGCTCTGGTTGTAGAAGCAGCATTACCCTGGAAATCTTTAAGGATGAATTTTGGAAGTTATCTCCTAATAATTAAACTGAAACACAGGGTGTCCAGAGAAGCTGTGGCTGTCCCTGGATCCCTGGAAATGTCCAAGGTCAGGCTGGACAGGACTTGGAGCAGCCTGGGATAGTGGGAGGTATCCCTGCCCATGGCAGAGGATGGATTGCAGTGGTCTTGGTGTTTTCTTCCAACCCAAACCATTCTGAGATTCTGTGATAACTGAGTTAGGTCAGCCTAAGCTCCCACCCCTCTCTCCTGCCCTTTTTGTGTAACACAGGACTTTCATTTCCTTCACCACAGCATTATCTTCTTGGCACCCTGAAGTTACAAACCTGAGAGGGGCTGGAAAATAATCAGCTTCATTAGACTTACAGAAGTTTGCTTCAATGTGTTTGAATTGAGGACAGAACTTAAAGCTGAACAATATCGAGTTTTCCCATCTCCCAAAACATGAAGCAAGTCAGTTCCCAGATCTGTTGGTTCAATACAGTAATTTCACAAATATAAGCTGCACCTTATAAGCCACACATCTGGGTAGACCACGGGATTTGTCCATATATAAGCCGCACCTGAATATAAGCCACATTTCTTTTTTTTTTTTTAAGCGAGGATCCATGTGCGACAAAGTAACGAGTTAGTAACAGAATGGCGCCAGCGCGGGGTTTGGTGTCAGGTGCTCAAGTTGCAAACAGTTTTCACAGACCAGCCAAGCCTTTAAAGGCAGCCCCAGGCGCCCTCCCCAGCCGGCTCTCACTTCCGGGTTGGCATTTCACTGGGATTTGTCCATAGATAAGCCGCACCTGATGATTAGCTGCACTGCTGGGGTAGGCTGGATTCTTCAATGAAAAATGTATGGCTTATAATCGTGAAATTACTGTATTTATTCTCCAAACCATTCCATGATTAAGTTGTACATCAGAGTTTCACGGCAGAAGCTGATCTTTCTGGAGTTCTGGTACCCCAGGTGAGGCTGGGGACATTTTCGCCTCACCCTGGAGCAAACACACAATGAGGGACTGTCAGTGCCCTGCAGAACTTTAAATCCAGACCCCATATGGGGAGGAAAAAACTTTTCTACAGAATCAGAACTGCTGATTAGTCCCTCATTTCCTCAACCAGGGAAGTGTCCCCTGAGTCACATCCAGCTCTCCTGCCTGGGGCTGGACATGTTCTGCCATGGTGGGACTCCCAGAGAACCTGGAATTGTGTGACCCAGCACAGACTGGCAGCTCTCTGCCAGAGCTGGAACCAAAGCTCATTAAACATGATGAGAGTGGCCTTAAGTGGCAGTGGGAGCAGCTCGGGCTGGGCTCACCTGGAGCTGTGGGATGGGTCAGGCAGCTGATCCTGCTACAAACTCCTCTTGGATTGCATGTTCCTCCTTGTTTGCTGACAGGTTTGCATTTAGCACAGCAGCTCCTGATCTGTGTTACACAGATTTGGGAGCTGGTGCAAGGAAGGGCAGAAGCTGAAGGTTAATTCTGGAGAGGAGCAGAAATTCCAGTTGGGTGAAAAACTTTCTACAGAATTTCTTGCAGTCCTTACTGTTCTAATCATGGAACAGCTCTTCCATTTGAAAGTCCTTTCATGCTTTATCGTATCAAACTGTGTAAGGAATGTCTCAGCTCTTCATCATGGAGTCTGGTTAAACACAGCAGGGAGTTCATTTGGTTTGGAATGAAATCAAAATGTCAAAATCCATCCAGAAATGCAACACCTGTCCTTCCTAAGTGGAACCCAAATGGATGGGAAGTGCAATTTTTCCAAGATTTACCTGTAATTCATTTTGGAAAGGGGAGACAGGAAGCACCAAACCAAGCAGGTTTGTTTGGGCCTGGAAATCCCTCTATGGTACAGGGAGGTCCTGAGGTCCTGCTTTGAGCATTAACTGGTGACTGTCCCCTGTATTTGAGAATTCAGTGATCACTCCTTGCACTTTATTTTTACTGGGAGCAGGGAGGAAATAGGATGGGAGTAAAATTCTCCCAGTGCTCCACTCTTTCTTTGCACCCCTGATAAATCCATGTCTGGGAATGTTCGTGTTCTGTAAAGAACATCCAGGGGTGGATGCTCTGTTATCCTCAGCTGGTAGCAGAGCCACCATGCTTTGCAGTAAGAGGCTTTTCCTGGGATTCATGGCATATTAGAATGAGATGTGTGGCTCCAGAGGTTGGATGCAATGGATGGAAGGAAGGAAGACAAAAGGAAAAATCTCTATAACTGAATGTCCGCAGAGCTGCATCCTTCCTTCTCCTTAGGCAGGCAAAACCTTTGCAGGGCTGGGAATCCTGGCAACCATTGATGATCCTGTGGGCCTCTTCCAGCTCAGGATATTCCCTGATTCCATGGCAGAGCAGCATTTGAGATAAACTCCCTCCTTTGGAGCTGTGTGAGCAGTGAGTGCCAGCTCCGGTAGCCGTGGGGAAGGAGCAGGAGATGCTCCATCATTCTGCTCCGTCTTCTGAGGAACAAGTCAGGCTGCTCTCCCAAACCTCAGGCATGTGCCAGCAATCTTCAAGCACTCAGAAAAGCCCAGAATGTCCCAAATCTAAAATTCTCTCCGGCAATGAATTTTGAAAATCATTTTTAGCCGCTATTACTTTTGGGTAACAAGCGATTTTTATTACAGGCTTCAGGAGCAAGACTCCTCCTCCTCCTATCTGTACAAACAGCTATAAACTGACTGCATTTTAATAACTTTTTTCCAAGAAGTTACAAGGTATTTCATTAAAATGTCAACTTTTTCTTTCATATATTTTATGATTCTCTTTCTTCCTTCTGCCACAAATATGTTGTTGCCAACATCATCATGACACAGTTTGCTGCCAAGACTATGGGAAGTTAAAAAAGGAAAGGAAAAATGAATTTCTCTTCACTTTTTAGGTAAAATTCTTCCAGCACTAAGGGCTGAGAAAGCAGTCAGAAATATCTGAAGTGCCAAAGACAAATGTTCAGAGTGCCAGAGCAGTGACATGAAAACATGGAAGCAGAACCAGGGAGCGATCCTGTGCGAGGAGTGATCAGCTGGGGATCTTTCCTTTTGCCATTTGTGGGTTCCAGGCGGCTCCTCCTGATGTTTCTGCCCGGATCGGAGCAGCAGGAGTGTGCACACGCTGCCTGGGAGAGGTTTAGCACAGCAAGGCAGCTCCAGTTTGCAGGAAACATCGTGTCCTTCCCACCCAACCATCTCCACCTGCTGCACGGAATCCTTCGTGTCCTGCACATCCCCCAGGACTTGCTCTTCAAATCCATCCACCTGCTGTCACTCAGAAGGTCCCCAAACCCAGCTCCAGCCATCTGCTCCTGGCTGGTTTGATGAGGAAGGAGCTGCTTTAACTGGTAATGGACTGGAATCCCCTCAGTTTTGCCTCTGAGAAGAGCCAGGAGACGTGACTGTGTTTGCTACTCAGGTGCCTTAACACCTCACTAATTAAACCCAGCCTGGCTTAGCACAGGGAGTATCCCTCATTTGCAGCCCTTCAGCAGATGGATCCTCACTGGAATTTTGTTATTACCTCTGCTGTCCCGGTGCTGGAGCTTCTGAGTGGCCACAGAGACATTAAATGAGCTTTGTGCCCAGGATTTCTGGACTTCTGCCTTTGCAAATCTCCTTTTCTGAGCATGGAGGGTCCTTGCTGGCATCCTCAACACCTAATTACACTTTCAAAACATCTTAAAAACTTTCAGATTCCCAAGTGTAATTTCCTGCTCGGCTGACGAGCGAGGGACGAATGTTATTTCCACTGGTGGTGAACCAGTTGTGGGTTCAGACTTCCCAGCACTGCTCCTGGCACTGGGGAGCTTTGGGTTCAGCTGGTTGGATTTGTTGTTTTTATTTAAAACAGCATAAAATCCTTTTCTTGGAATTTGCTCTGCTTTGGTGTTGCCCTCACCCCAGAGACCTTCTTTTAAAAGTGATTTAATTTCTTTTGCTCTGCCTTATGGGCCACAGCTTGATTTTTCTTGCACTCTTGGGTCTTGAAGCGATTTTACAGGGAAGGCAAGGAGTTGCTGCACGGAGCTGCTTTGTTGACGTGATGTGAAGTTGTGAATCTGCCATCAGAGCAATCCCACGCATCCCATGCAGCGTTGCAAGCACTCAAGGGCGCGGATGGATCAGATAAAAGGAGGTGGAGTTTTCAGCAGGGGGCTGTGACTTGCCCAAACGAGTTAATTACACATTAACTGTGTCCCACTTTCCCAATACAGAAACGTTTGTAATTAACAAAACGAAAAAAAATAAATTAATGTGTAATTCAGAGTTGGCCTTGGGCCGTTCTGTCACATTCCTGACTCTGGGACCTGGCCTCACTGCCTCACCCTCTCTTCCAGCGGTGATGCAAGCAGCACGGAGGAGAATTTGCCTACGCCCACAGCTCTATTTTAGGCTCCCATCTCATGGAAATAATATTGGCAAACATCACCAATATTTTATGGAAATAAGATGATGGAGCATGGCATTCATGGGCTGCTTCCATGGAGGAGGGAAAGGCCGTGGATGTGTCCACCTGGACTTCAGCACAGCCTTGGACACATCTCCCATGGCATCTCCTGGAGGAGCTGCAGCCAGGCTTGGACAGGGTCACTCTTCCCTGGGTTAAGAACTGGCTGATAGGGGTCTGATTTACCAAAATACGAATATTGGTCTAATATCGATACTCAGCTGTGATGGACAAAAGACTCTTTAACAGTTTAAAGTTAGAAAGTGAATGTTTATTCAGAGCTGGGCAGCA
>VRYO01002782.1:30721787-30761122 GCA_009812075.1 Sialia sialis | reverse complement strand
AGGGAGCAGGGACAGGAGGGGAGGTCAGGGTGGACACCATCAGGAATTTCCCCATGGAAAGGGTGTTCAGGGATTGGAAAGAACTGCCCATAGAGAGTTGGATTCCCATCCCTGGAGGTGTCCCAGGAATTCCTGGAGGTGGCACTCGGAGCTCTGGGCTGGGCACAGCTTGCGCTCGATGACCTTGGAACTCTTTTCCAACCTTGATGATCCTGTGATTCTATGGAATAGATTTGCAGTGATGTGTGCAATGTATAGGACATTAATTTTCTGGGATTGTCTCAAGCAGAGTGTTGCAATTGTGAACTCCATAATGCATATAAAAAATCCATATTCCCCTACTTTTATTTCCAGCCCCAACAGCCTCCATGCAGACTATTTTCCACGTCACAGGCAGCTGGAGTCAATGACTCTCCCATGTACTTGAGACATCAGCTCTCCCCCGTGGAATATTGATTTCCAGGAAATAATCTTCATGCAGCCATCTTTGCTTAAGTATCACATTAAGTTATACCCTTACTCAAAAATAATGCGCATTCCTGTCATTTTCTGCTGGAAATCGAATGTATTGCTCTGTTTAGTGAAGTGTTTAAACAGTAAGGGACCAAAAAATATAGGGCTGTCTCCATACTACGGAACATTTTTGTATTTACGTCCCTGTTACTAAACATGAGTGGAAATTTAATGCTTTTGGAGCAGTTGGAACTGTGAAATAGAGCAAAAAAGCACAGGGCTGGCAGCTGTTTTAATGTACAGTGCAGCCAGGAAGTTGTTTAGACTGTGTTTGAACTTGGCCAGCACACAGAGACACAGATATCGGTCAGAAAAGGGAGATATTTAAAGATCTGTTAGGTCAAGAACACATTTTATGGCATCAAATATTTAATATTATCTAGGTAAATAAAAAAAAAATCATATGAAAGGGAAACAAGGTTAAAGTGAAACTTTATGGCTGATCTCTCATGCTATTAAAAGATAATGTTTTTCAGAGTTAAAAGGGATGTTTTTCAGTGCAGATCATGTTGAACCTGCTTGTGGCTGAGATTGGTGTTTACACCACATACAATTTATTAAGAAATAAAGAGAATATTTGCTTCTTTACTTAGTTGAATTTTTTTGGTTTTAATTTAGAAATGCAACTTTTTTTTTCTTTCTGTAGAAAACCTTGAGGTTCTTCAGGCCAAGGGAAGTGTTGTGGGATTCTTCTTTTCATCCCCTTCCACCTCACCTCAAATCCAAGAACCAGGAGAAAACATGGCCCATTTTAATGGTTAAATGGACAAATATTTCATATGGTTGGATTAGAAGAGCTAAAAGGTCTTTTCCAACCTCAATAATTCCATGATTCACCCCACAAATCCCTTCTTGGCTGTGCCAGTGGGATGCTGTGTCTGCATTGAGATTTTCCCTGGCTTTTCCTCCTTTACTGGCAAAAGTGACTGAAACAAAAGAGCAGGGTTTAATATTCCATAAACCCCACTGTGGGACAGGTGAAATGATTCTTTTCCCTGGCAGAGCAGCAGCTGGATTTGGATCCAGTCATTGTTTTCAGTGGATTGATTAAATTTGGGTGTTAACCTCCAGATGTGGAGTCAGCGGGAATTATCAGTGTCCAGCACTGCCCGGGTGATTTCTGAGCTGTGGGAGGCAACAGATTCCAGTTTTGTGGCAACAGAATCCATCTTTGGCCTCAGATGGATAAAGAAAACAGCATTTTAACTTGGATATCATTTGTCTGTGAAAATTAATTTTCGTTATATTTTTGATGGGAAAGTCTGACTTTACACCAAAGGAAAAAACCAAAAAAAAACCCCAAAAACCTGAATCCAGCATGATTAACCCTCTTTTTCATCTCAAACAAGGAATTTTTGGGGACCAGTGCAGCTGTTGCAGCAGCCACACATGAAATTATCTCCTGCTCAGAGAGAAATGCAAAATGAAATGCCATATTTTTGGATTGTTAAGTGTCACTTCACTGAAATGTACTCATGGCTGAATAGCTCCCGTTTATTTTCTAGGGATGGTTAAAAATGAGGAAATTGTGACAATTCTTGAATATTTTCAATTGCTTTTCCTTCTGTTGTTCTTGATGAATGGGGAGAATGCCTTTATATTTGTGTCTTTATAGGGAAAATATTCCAAATGTTGAGTTTTGCCTCCACTTCACCTCTTTTCCCCCTTTTTCTCACATTTGCTGCTGCAAGGAGGAGGAAGTTCAGGAATGGGGAATGAGGACAGAGGGGAAGGTGGGGGGGGAGAGCAAGAGAAAACCAGAAATGTAGTTTATTCAAATGAAATGATAAAAAGGAAGATAGTGTTGTGGAAGTGGATATTTTCAGGGAAAAAGCTTTAAATGATTGAAGGGAAGGGAGAGAATGCTAAATCCAGTGTGGTTTTGGTGATTTCTTCATTCATTGTGTGATTTTGGGGACTGCCTTGTCCTGAGGGTCGATGAGAACATAAAGCAAGAAAAATATCAGTGTTTTTTGAGAGAATTGATCCATGAAGGAGCTGAAGGCAGAGCCGTGGGGAGATGGAGAACTTTGGCTTCCCCAGCAGCAGGTTCAGCTCAGGGACAGCTTGAAGGAGAAATAGCTCAAATTCAGGAGAGCTGCACCCAGATCTGGGTGGGCTGGAATTCCCAGAGAAGCTGTGGCTGTCCCTGGTCCCCAAGGCCAGGTTGGAACACCCTGGGATGATGGAAGATGTCCCTGACCCTGCCAGGGTCACTGGAGAGGTTTAAGGTTCCTTTCAACCCAAACCTTGCTGACATTCTGTGAATCTTTGAAAGAGTAAAAGGCAGAAATCAGATATTTGTGTGTGGCTTCACTGGAGTGAAAGGGAGGAAGGGAAAAACACCATAAATGATTAATAAATTCCCCCAAATGTCTTTGAAAATGCCAACAATTTTCAACAGAGGAAGGGAAGAGCTGCTTTATTTCGGTCCTCGTTTCAAAGGAACAAGAGACTGCCTGTGACACCACAGACTGATGGGGCTTTTCAAGACTAAAAATAACTTGTGAGAAGAGCCATTGAAATGGATTATGGACTGGCTTATGGAGATGAAACCTGGGGTGTCAGGGAAGGAGAGAATTCTGAGTGAGGAGGGAAAACAAGTGGGGTCAGTGCCATGAGCCTTTTTCCTGCTTGATCGTGAGCGGGGACGACCTTGGTGAAGGAGAAATTTCCAAGCAGATTTGCACAGTTCTGATCACACCAAGCTGGAGAGAAGCAGCCAAACACCACCAAGCAGGCAGGCAAGTCAGGAGAGTTGAAGTTAATTATAAAAATGAACAAGCTATTCGTGTCATTTAGCATATGGCACCGCGGCTTTGAACTATTGAGATGGAAACTTTATTTAGGGGGTAGCAGGGACTTCATGGCCACGCTAAACCAAGTTCTGGGTTCAGAGGCAGGAGCTGACAATCAGATGTGGGGATGTGCTGCTCTGACACGCTCTGTCCTCCAGGATGTTCCCAGGAAAAGCTGAGCTTCAAAGATTTCCATCAAAAAATAACATTTGGGAAAGCGGAGCGAGCGGGGTGGCGAGATTTTCTGATTCCTTTTTAGGGTTTGAGTGTGTGCCTCTGAGTGTTTGGCAGCAAGTAAATGTTCAGTGGCTTAGGGGTGTGATGATGCTCTTTAAAGGGAAGCACTGTGCGATCATGGGGATGGACTTCATCCAGCAGATCTCTGCCGCAAACTTCTGTGACATGGACACAATCCCAAAACTTTGGCTGCCTTTTCAAAGCCACTCAGCTTCCCAGGGCAGCCAGAAGGGGCTGAGCACTTCCTAAGATGTGTTTGCTCAAGATGTTTACAGAGCTGTCACCCAAAAATGGATCTGGACCCAAATTCTCTCTGGTGCTCAGGCTCAGGACCAAGTTGAGCTCTGTGACTTGCTGCTTCCTGCTTCTGGTCATCCCACCAGAGACCTTCCCAGGATTTCACTGCTCTGGATTAGTACTGGAATGGGACACAGGCAAGGAATGTGCATGGTAAGAAGTAACCAAACTTTTCTAAGACCTGGAATTTGTCTCAGCTTTGGCACATTTTGCCCAAACTGATTTGTCCGTCTCTAATGCAATGTAAATAGCATTAATCCCTTTGTGAAATATGTGACGTTTGCAGACAAGTATGGAGACAAGTATGGATAGCCTGGCCTCCAAAATCAATATATAACCCCTTGCCATTGCATGGCAAAGTTCATTTCTGCTCGGGCACTTCTTCAAAGTAAGACGTAGACTCCATTACATGGCGTGCTTTTTAAATTTAAACACAGCAATTGATGTATTGGTGCAAATGTGTAAGCCGTGATCTTTATGGATGACTTCTGGAACACATTTATCAGAAATCCCTGGGTTTATTTGCTTGTTTGATTTAGAAGGGATCTGTAGATTGTCATGGTTTTGGACACACAGAGCTGTTGAACAAGCTCTTAGTGGCACTGCTCAATGCTGAGTGACTGGCAGCAGCCAGGGAAGGGCATTTTAGTTTTCATAAAGATTTTTATTAAAAAGTCTTTCTAGAGGGGCCATGTTCCCTCCAGCTCCTGCCCATGGCCCAGGATCTCGTTTCAGCCCCCTTGGGACTGTCCCTGGTGATGCCGTTGGAATCCATGGCTTGGTGTCCCCATCCATCCCCATCCCCATAGGGCTGTCCAAAGCCCAGGGCAAATTAAAAAGGCAGTTCCCATTTCAAAGGTCTGATCTCAGCACTTGACTAAGATCAAATCCAATTCAAGCTCTTTATCAGCTTTTATTTTAAAAATTATTATATTTTTTTTTTCAATTTTTAAAAATTATTTTAGCTTTTCTACAATTTTTCACATGAGAGGGAAAATAGAGGCTCTGTCTCACCTGCCCTGCAGAATAATGTGTCACCTAAATCTGTTCATCAGAATGGTTTTAAAGTATTTACACCTATACTTACAGCTTTTCCAACACACGTGAAACTGAGAACAGAGAGATTGTGATAGTTTCTCTTTAATCCTGTGCATCAGAGTCACTTTTAGCTCGTTTCATGAAAGGTGGGTTTAAGATGGTAGAAGCACTGCATTGACAGCAAAGATGAAATGGAAATAGTGAAAAATTTTTGTGTTTGCCAGTTTTCTTTTCTGAGTGAAAAACTTTTGTGTTTGCCAGTTTTCTTTTCTGTTTAACCCAGGGGATTCTATTGGGTGGATGAGAAGTCATTAAAAGCTAAACTAAGTTTTCACCTTTGCCAGCAAAATAAAGTCCTGAAGGCTTTGTTTATTCTGAGCAGCTCTGACGAGCCCTAATGTGTCCTGACACTGCTGTGGCTCAGCTGTTCCCGTTCCCTGCGTCCTGCAGACGATGGCACCGCACTCATGGGAAAAGGCAATGGCACTGAACTTGTGGAAAAAGGCAAACTCTTGTCCCACCGTGCTTGTGATGTCTGTGGGAGGCAGATCTGGCTGATTTTGCCCTGATCTGGGGATGCGTTTCTTGCTGAGCAGTGTTGCCATTGGTGTGCAAGCACTAATGGGGACATTCCCACTGCCAGTGAGGAGAACTTCTCATTTATTTTCCCAGATGTGTTTCTCTTTGTTTTCTTAACTAACTTACAGTAATTTCACAACTCTAAGGCACACCGGACTATAAGGCGCACTTTTTTTTTGCAGCGAGGATCTGCGCACAACAAAGTAAGGAATTAGTAACAGAATTTTGTGATCGCGGGAGTTACTGGCAGGTGCTCAATTTGCAAACATTTTTCATGGATTGATGTAGCCTTCAAACACAGCCCCAGGTGCCCTCCCCGTGCTGCGGGCCCCGGCACTCCTGCTTGCCCCCGGCGCCGGCTCCCGTGGCTCTCACAGCACAGCTCGCACTTCTGGGTTGGCAAAATTTCCGAACTTTGCCCATGTATAAGGCGCATTTCTGGGTTTCAATCAAAATTTCAGTCGAAAGGGTGCACCTTATGTAATTATTCTCCTTCATGCAGTTTCTTGACATGGTAAACTGCTCTCTAATGAAGGAAGGGTTTAGAAGTGCTGAAATAAAAGTTTGTAGAATCCTTGGATGGTTAGGGTTGAAAGGGAATTGTAAAAGTCATTAATTTCCAACCCCATGCCCTGCCACTATCCCAGCCTCCTCCAAGCTCCATCCAACCTGGCCTTGAACACTTCCAGGCATTCAGGGGAGGCCACAGCTTCTCTGGGTACCTGTGACAGTCCCTCTCTGCCTGCACAGGGAGCAATTCCTTCCCAAATTCCATCTAAAGGGTTTGTTTCAGCCTGATGCTGGGTTTTGTTGTAGCACTGTTCACTCTTCACAGTTTGCCTGGGGCTGTGAGTAAATCCTGTAGCTTCATTCCTCATCCCTCCATCCTTCTCCCCAGCAGTAAGTGCTCTGCTAGGAAATTAATTAAGTAGTAGGCATGAAGTATATTAACTCTTTCGAGAGCATTTCTGTGCAGAAAATTTCCCTGTCCTTCCACTTGCACTCAGACAGAGTTTTGTTTGTACACCAGGGAGTTTTCACAGCCTCAGGTGCTCCAGGAATTATTTAAAGTCTGAAACAGCCTCACCGCGGGGTTTTGGGGAGAGAATCCTGGGGAGAGGCTCTGCTTTTCCTCAGCCTGTGGTGATTTGTGCAATCCCACCAGCAGGAACATGAGTTCTGTCTGCTCTTAGCATGGGCCCAACTTCCAGGATGACTGATTTGGAGCTGATGCCTGTGTTGGAGCCGGCAATGTTTGGATGGAAAAATTAGTTATGTCAGCTCAGCCTTAAATCCTGGAACTGTTTTAAATAAACTGTTCTTCTCTTCCTGTAACACTGTCGTGTTGGGGCCAAGAAATGGAGTTTGGGACATGGAGGATTTTCTACAAACTGAATTTATGTTGTTGTTTAAAAAAAAAAAAAAAAAAAATTCTCCAGACACTGCAAATACAGTGACTGTTCCAATCAGGATCAACATTAATTTCTTCCTAGCTTTCAAATGTTATAACTACATTTCTCCCGACATGTTGGCATCTGTGTTGGTATTTATAAATTTTTGCATGCTTTGACTGCCATGCAAATCCTTCCAGAAAGTACCCTCTGAGGAGCTGAAGTGAGAGAGAGAGCTCGGCACTCGGAATAACCCTGCCTTGTACCAGATTATTTAGCAATTAAAGTTGTGATGTTTTCATCAAACGGATGTGCAGATAGCGACTCCTTGGCATCAATAACAGATAAAGCTGGGTTTGCATTCACGAGGAAAAGAGCAGTTCTGTTTCTCTGAGCTCACACAGGAGGCATCAATTCACGTTTTAACCAGTTTTGGTGTTTGCTGACAAATCTGAGAAAGGCTCATGGTGCAGTGTGGGGTCCTTGGGCTGATTGGGGTTGGGAAAAAGTTCTCAGGACAGAATAATTATCAATTATTTAATAGAAGCAAATGGGGTTTATGTCTTCTTACTGTTTCTGAGCTGTTGTGCAGTTGGATCTGTCAGTGTCATTAATCTCAAATTCCCATCTCAAGCTGACCCCAGCTGGAGCAGGGGTGCTCAGTACCTGCCAACCCTCCCTCCCTCCCCCCATAACCTTGTCCCTGTACCCAACCCCACTGGAATGTGCTGGGGTGCAGCTGCTGCTCTGGGAGGGACAGAACCTGTTCCGTAAACAATCCCTGCTCCCAGAGTTTGGGATCCATGAGGAAAGGGCCCTGGCTGCAGGCAGGTGGCTGAGGGTGTGTCCAGAGCCAGGGGAGGAGTGGGGGCCTCTGCTCTCACCCCTCTGTCACTTGATCATCCCAAGCTGCAGAAATTCTCCCTCTCCTCCCCTGTAATCTCCTCTGAGCTGAATGACATTCCATAAGTTTATTTAAACCTATTTCATTTAAGGGTGAAATAGGAGCTGCTTATTTTGCTTCCTAAAGTGCTCCTAACCAGGGGTGGAGACCTTCAATGGGCTGTGACTTGCTCTGTTGAGAAAAGTGACAAAGGAGCAGGGAAAGGTCTGTCTTTGCTAAAATAATCAGGAAAAGGGATAATATAGATAATTTAGATAGTATAGAACAAGGCAAAACCCCTGTGTGTCCCCCATCAAGGAGAAACCATCAAGCCCATTCCTACTTGGAATCCTCTTCTTGCCACAATTGATCCTGACCTTTCCTGCCCATCCAGAATAAATTTGCCAAAGCAAAATGAGGTCTGTCCTGCAGATTATCAGCCACAGATTATATAGGTCAGTCTCTGAGCTTGTCTGCTGAATTCCTGGGATCTGAGAATCCTGGAATAATTCAGATTGGAAGGGACCTTAAGCATCAGTTTCCAGCCCTCATGATGGAAGTCCTGTCCCTGTCGAAATCGTTCAGAATTTTGCTGCTGTTTTCAGAGGAACTCGGATTTCTGTGCAGGTTTTTACAAGGCTTTGAAGCTGCCTCTCTGAAAGAACCTGTTTACTCCCGTGTAAATGGAATATCCATCCCTCAGATATTTATCCTGCTGCACTGTCAAACTGGAGCCAGAGTTGGAAGCAGCAGCGATGCTGAGAGGGCTCAGTGCGTTCTCCCTGCTGATTAAAGTTTAAACCAAGTTTAGACTAAAGCGGAGACATTAATGCATGCAAAAGTTGAATATTTAAACCTGAATTCATGAAGTCTTTGCAGGCAAAAATCTGGGAAGTGATAAAGGGAGGTCTCATCACTGTCACTGATGTCACCTCCCTGTTTGTGAAGTGCCAACGAGCTGGTCACACTTCCCCACTCTGAAGTTTGCTGTCCACTGAGCGTTCCCGCTGCCCTCCCATTTCCCAGCAAATTTCGGGAACACAGGATCAGGGAAGTTTCTGCTCCTTGCTGTGAAGTTGCTGGCGGTGTGAGGAGCTCTCCTGACGAATGTAACCCAGTTGTGCCTGTGGATCTGTCACCACCCCGCTCAGATTGCAGCCTCATACGATCCCAAAATAGCTCTGCAGAGACATTAGTGCATAGCATGTACCTCTCTGCCATATGCTGGGGATAAAGGAATCTAATTGGGCTGCCTTTTTTTGCATGTATTATAATGTTTGAGCTCCGGTTCCTGCAAAATAATTCTTTTTGCTTTCAACAGCAACAGCTAAAATATATTTGACTGGGCTTATGCAAACAGCCATCCCTGCCCTGCTTTTAGCTTGATTAATGCACTGAAGGAAAAGAGGAAGATGGAACATAAATCTTGAGCTCATTTTTTGGTTGGATTTTTTATTTATTTTATTATTAATTAGTTGATTTTAAAAGCTATTTTAATCACGGTATCAACCCTTTTGCCACGGGTTTGGCATCTGTTGAAACCAGAGCTTCTCTGCTACTGCCACCAGTGGAGTTGGGTTTGAATAAATCCCCAAAAGATCCAGGAGAGGTGGATTTGATGCAGAGCTTACCTGGTGCCCTGAGCACCCTCCTGACCACCTTCCACGTGTGCCAATACTTCCAAAACCTGGTGGAAAATTGCATTTCTTCAGCTGTGCTGCATTTTAAGTGAGTCCTTGGGACAGATAGAAATGCAATTTCGCCCTGGCACAGCAGAGCCTCACATCCCTGTGTGATCATGTCCAGTGAGGAGTGTTTGCTCTCCCATGCAGGCAGGAAATCAAGCCCTGGGATGGAAGTGATTGTGCCAGATCACTCCTCGACAGCACCACTCCAGGATCAGATTATGCTTTCCAGTTAATCCAGAACATGAAAATCTGTCACAGAATGTTTTCTCAATTCTTTTCTCAGTTATAGCTGTTATTTGAAGAAATGATCAAATATGAGCAGGAAAATCATGAGCAGCATCTGCTTGGAAAATAAGCAGGGACTTAACTGTGCCTCGATATAATCAAATGAGTCTCTCCATGCTCGGCTCTTCAGGCATTTCTCTAGTAAACATGATGAAAATAGCAGAGAAAATGCTGATGGTGCTTGAACAACATCTGAAACAGCTCCTTTATTTCCTTGCTGCTGCATGGGATGTGTGTGAAGGAGCCATGTGAGGTTTTTGCTTTGTGTCCACATTTCCACGCCCATGTGGAGCTGCTTTTCAAAACACTTGCACTTTTAAAATACTTTTTTTTTTCATTTGCCTCTCTTTTTAAAATTTTTTTGCAAAAGTGATGCTCTCTCAAAGTTCAATTTCTCTTCCAGCACAGACTTTTCTGCAGTGCTGCTGTACCAGTGCTTTCATTTGTGGTATTTTTTTTAAACACAACCTGGCAGCAGAAAATTCTTTGCATCCTACAACTTGCTCAGATGTGAAGTTATTGATCAAACAGCCGAGGCACAGCATCTTACAGAGGGAAAAAAACCAGGATTATTAGCACCTCTGGGGATCTCTGTCCTTATGTGCAGCCCTTTTGGAATCCTCCTTCCATCCCATCTGCTCCCAGCTTGCTGGCAAGTGGAAAAGCCAAGCATCTGCCCTGCACTTGTTTGTGTGCACATCAAAGTGCTCACATGGTCAGAAGTTGTGTCTCTGGTGCAGCTGGATTTATGATTTTGTTCTGCTTTTTCTCCCTGACGAGGGGAAATAGCTCCAAAATATCACCAGGAATATTTTATATTGTTTGGATCATTCTCTCTGTGTGGAGCATTTTTAATTTTGCTGAAGGGCGGGGAGTTTCTCGCTGCCACCCCCTTTTTTGATGGATTATTTTGTCAAAAACTGAAAGTTTGAGTGAAGGGAGCAGGAGGTGTTGGTGCAACAACCAAACCCCCAGCACGAAATTTATTGAGTTGCCAATTTATGGTCATCTAATTGGCTCAGAAAGAATGTTTCTAAATATCCTCCCGAAATCAATGGTGACTGCCTTTATTTTGGGCCTGGGGCAGATTGAAATTGAGACAATAAATGAGAGTGTCTCATTCCAAAAGAATGAGAGCTGGCAGCTCCGCACAGGCTCAGCTTTTGGGGGAGGAGGAACGACCAAGGGCTGAGGTTCCCCCTTCAGCAAGGGTTGGGGAGATTAAATATGCGTCAAATCAGCCTCTGGTTTGCTTTTTACTGAATTTTAGCTGAATTTTCCTCTGCCCATGTTCATGGTTAGAGGCGAAGTACTGCTGAGAGAGCTCTAAGAAAAGGGAAAAACAGAAAAAAAAATCTCATTTTTGAAATCTGTTTCACACTAAACCCCTTGGAGAATTCAGATGTGTGTAAAATAGTTGGAGATTCTCCGTTTTCAGCCGTAATTAACTCAAAATTCCTGGAACTAATGTTTGAGATCAGCATATTTTTATTAGATTGCACAGAGAAGCGTGACCCGTCTGTCATAATTTAACACACCTCAGCTGAGAGCTGGGTGCTAATAGCCCTGAGAAGCGTGGAGCGGGGGAATTTGGGAATTTTATGGCCCTGTTGGATGTGGTAACATCCATCCCTCCCCACTTTAATGCCCTGCTGCCACACGAGATTTAAAGCTGGGAACAGATGCGGGTCCCCCGAGTCCCAGGCACGTTCCCCCGTGCACACGATCCCTTTTGAAGTGCTCCTGGTGCTGGAGGTGGAATTTGTTTGGTATGAGCTGGGAATGGAAATAGCCCTGCGAGCCCAGGGACAGATGGCAAAATCCCACTTGGAACGTGGGAGCAGCCCTGGGTTGTTTTCACTGCAGGGCAGACAGCAGACACGGAGTGTCTGCACAGCAGCTGGGACAAAGAATTCCCCAACTTTCTGAACGCAAGGCCAGCCCTCACCTGGGTGATTTCACACTCGAAATGGTTTGGGAGCCACGGGAGAGCTCTGGAATTTGGGGATGAGCAGAAATCTCTGTGCTATTGATGTGGTTTTACAGCAGAGCACAAGTGGAGCTTCATCAAGTTAAGATGTTGGGTGTTTCACGCCATATTTCTTATTTTCTGAAAGTTGAACAATGTGTTTTCTTGAGGGAATCTTTAATTTCTTTTTGTTTTGTTTTGTATTTAAAGTGTTTTTTGTAATGGGCTGGACAAATTATGTTCTCTCATGTGAGTCCAAGGCAGCTATCTTTGCAAACCTTTGAAGTGATTTCTTTCGTTTTCAAACAATTTTTGTCGCTTGGAATGAAACATAAATACATAAGCATATAATAACTGGAGTATTACCAGAATTAAGGGAATGATCCAAGTGCCTTTCCTCTTTAAGTACCAAACAAAATTAATAATTGCAGCAATATTTAACTTTTAATGTGTGCTGGATGTTGTGGTTTCCTTTTTCCTCAGCTCCTCCCCTGCCATGCTGGACTCAGAAGTGCTCTGCTCACATCCTGGGCTCTTAAAACCGAGGGCAAATTTGGAAATAACATCAAGCTGAGACCACCAGACCCAGTGTCCAGCATTGCCCTGCATCCCTCACATCTGCTGGGTTTTCCTACATCTTCCCACCCTGCAAATTCCCTGGGTTATTTGGGCTCTCAGGCTCTGCTCTCCTCACCCTAAAGAGCAGCAGATTTTATTTCAGATCATCACGACAAGGGCCCAAATGTGCCTTTCATGTAAGCCATGGAAAGGAGGCTGCTGTGAAGATTGAAAAACTTTTTGTTTTTTTTTAAGAATCTCAAAGTGCTAGGATTAAATTGAAAACTAAATTCCTAAGGGCGGGGGACACTGAGTGGGGCTGTAGAAAATTAATTCCTTTTAATGGAATGTGGCTTGGCTGCAAAACTTGTTCACACTGGTGTGAGGCTGAGTGATGTTGTCAGTGCAGAGAGTTTTGATAGATAAACCTGGGTATAGAACATATTTAATCCTGGGCTTCTTGTCTTTTAATCACTGAAGTCTTGGTCTGTTTCCCAATGCAGAAAAAACCCTTGTTCATCAACTCAAAGGAAAAATATATTCAGATTTGAGATCATTGTTGTGATCTAGATGTTTTTCATCCTGCAGTAGGAAAAGAAAGGGTTGTATGGAAATCCTGAGTGAAAAAAGAACTGAGTTTATTGAAGTAAAGAATTTATCTCAAGCCCAGAGCAAAGTTTCTAATAGGAAGAAGTGAAGCAAGTCCCAGGGGTAGGAAAAATTACAGACAGCACAGGGCTATCTTCATTTTATCCAGGTTGTTGATTCCCATCTTTGTTATTCTCCAAGATACAGGAAAAAAAGTGTGAGTCTAAATCTTTCTAATTATAGATAAATCATATCATTACTTCCTTTCCTTGATTTTTTTATCTGCCAGGCTCATTTTATAATATATTAGGAAAGTACTTTTTTTCCACTGTGATAAGAATAGCCTCCAGAAGGTGGTTTAAAAAAAAAAAAAAAAACCACAACAAAAAAACTCAGACCACATTCTTGACTCATTCATTCTGCTCATTGTTTTCTCTGTATAATTCCTGCAGCCAGGTCAGACCTGATGGTGGGAAAGAGCCCTGCCTGACAAAGACTGCTCTCTTCTGCATTCCCAAAGCCGGGGCTGGGCTTTTCTGGGAGCTCCCATGGGAGCAGGCAGGCTGTTCCCAGGGTCACTGTTTCCTAGGAATCCCCCATCCCAGAAATATGGGCTGAGCTCTTTGTCCCCAGAAGCACACCCCAAATTTCATTGTGCTGCCCCTGAATGTTGTTTGCTTATGCCAAGGCTGGATCAATGACCCACTTGTTCATTCGCTGTGTTAAGGACATTAAACTGACTAAATATTAATGAACCCGGTGGAGTTTGTGTGCACTGAACTTTTCTGTGATACCCTTCAGGGAACGTGGCCCAGAACACAAGAAATCTGCTGTCCCTGCAGCTAGGGGAGGGGTTTTGGGTGACAGAGAAAGATTCTTCTCTTCTTGGGGCAGAATCCCAGAGAAATAACCTTTATCTCCCTCGTGCTGCTGCTTGGCTGTGCAATGTGAGAATCGCTCCTCGGGAGATCAGACATGAATAAAATGAGGATTAGGGGGTGAAAAGACACATCCAAGGTGAAGAATCTTATACATGGTGAGGTCCAAATGTGCTGTTGTGGCTCCCTGATCTCATCCTGTGCCCAGGAATTGCTTGAATGAAAACAAACAAAACACAGCAGGCAGGTGACAGCTCTGAAGAAGAGAATCCTAATAAAAATCCCAGAGGGGTTTGGGATGGAAGAGGACCTCAAATCCCATCCAGTGCCACCCCTGCCATGGGCAGGGACAACTTCCCAGGTTGTTCCAAGCCCCATCCAGCCTGGCCTCGGACACTTCCAGGGATCCAGGGGCAATCACAGTTTCTCTGGGCACCCTGTGCCACAGCTTCACCACTCTCCCAGCCAGGAATTCCTTCCCAAGATTCCACTCATCCCTGCTCTCTGGCAGTGGGAGCCTTTCTCCCTTGTCCTATCCCCTGTAAATAGTTTTTCTCAATTTTCCTGTTGGTTCCTTCAGGTCCTGGAAGGCCACAGTTAGGTCACCCTAAAGCTTCTCCTCTCCAGGCTGAGTTATCCCAATTCCCTGAGCTTTAGGATCTCTCCCAACCCAACCCAACCCAACCCACTCCAGGATTCTGTGATAAACAAAGTCAGCCTTGGCAATGCTTTCCATTCCACTCAGGCGTGCAAGGCAATTAATTAGTTAATTAACTATTGCAGAGCTCCTGACAGACTTGATTAACGATATCAAAAGCTGCTGGATAAAATCCTGGCAGGAGAAGTGAGGTTTGTGAGAGGTGAACGGGTGGAGCTGCAGCCCTGGCAGTGCTGGGGGTGTGCAGCGCCCCTTCCCTTCTCCCTGGCAGCAGAATTTTGCAGATTTCTGTGCAAATCCAGGCCCTCTGGAGCTGTGCTGCACTGTGGATATCCTGAAGTTGTCCCTGCTTCGGGATCTGAGCTCTCCTGGTGGGTAGAAAATTGTTCTAGATAAATGGTTGCATTTAATTCTCCTCACACTGAGTCCAACCACCTGCTTTTCTGTGCTGCTGCAGGAGCTTGTAAAACACTCCACACTCCATGGATTTTTGAACTGGAGCCCATAAACATGGCAGAACAAATTTGGAGCTAATTTTACAGTGGCACAGGTTGCCAGCAAGGACCATTAATTAAAGAAATCTTTCCTCTGTCATCTGTAATAATCCTGATTAAAGGTTTTCCCCTCCAGATCTCTCAGATACACCCTGTGTGGGAACTTGCATGGGCTGAAGCAGAGCTAAGAAAAACACTTGAGGTTTTTCACCTTTGAAAAACTCCTCTGAGCTAAGATCCACCTTCAAACTCGATGACATTAATGATTTCAGGGAAGCACGAGCCACAGTGATGCACCTCCTGGTATTTATCCCAAAGATTCCCTGCTGCCTCACAGGGCTGTTTTAGGGCTGTTTTCCAGGTGAAATGTAATTTGGAATAACATTACAACATTAATTCATGTATTAAATGTGCTGGGGATTGCTGGACTCTAAATCAGTAATTAATGTGGCTGCACAAACATTAGTTGTGAATAATGACTAAAAATAAGGTCTATTTTGACTGAAAATAAGATAAAAAATATTTTTATTCTTTATCTACCAGAGTTTGTAATTTCTTAAAGCATAAAAACTGGGATGGTTTTGATGCTGCTGTTTTAATTGGTAAATTGATGAAACATTGGAACTGCCCAGGGAGGGTTGGAGTCCCCGTCCCTGGAGGTGTCCAAGGAATTCCTGGATGTGACACTCAGTGCTCTGGGCTAGGGATTAGGTGGGCACAGCTGGATGATCCTGGAGGGATTTTCCAACTCAAACAATTCCATGATGTTGTAACTGGCTCTATAATTGCCAGCTGCAGCACAAATAAATGGAATTGTAGGAATAAATCTTAGGTACCCAGGTTTGGAACATTTGTCTCGTGCCTCTAAGCTGAGTTTTAGCCATGGACAGGAATGATAAATTGATGTTTACTCCCATTTCTCGTGGCAGAAATGAGATTTTCCTCTGGAGTGAGCTTTTGCTGAGCACTGTTTGACTTTATTCTCCCCATTGCCATTTTCCTGTATTTATTCACCTTGGGAAGAGCCTCCTTGGAGCAGGAAAGGGAGCTGGAGAGGTGCTGGGAGATGAGTTTCTCCAGCAAAGGGCTGCTGCAAAAAGTAAAGGGCACTGGTAAAGGGCAGAAGGTCAAAGACTGACTGGAGAGAGTACAGAGTGGGAATCAAGCCAAAATAAACAGGGGAATCACAGAAAAGTGGAATGGAATTTCTGTTAAGAATTCCTGTTTGAATAAGGTCAGGTTTTTGTAGTAACACACAACAGCAATGAGAATTCTTTGTGTTTCAAACATGATTTCTGTTAAGATCTGCTAAAATTCGGTTTGAATCTTCTCAATTACACTTTCACCATTCTTCTCACTGCCTTTCTAAACAGACTTTTTCATCAGAATGCAATTACAAGGGAGTTTTTTCATCTCATGACACCTCAAAAGGGAGTTTTCTATTTCTTAAACAAAATTACTTGACCTGTTTTTCAAATGGAATAAATAATCACCCTCTGGAAGAATAAGAAAATATGAATTTATGGATATGGGTTAGTGGTGGGCTTGGCACTGCTGGGTTAAGTTGGACTCAGTGATTAAAGGGCTTTTCCAACCTGAATTCAATGTTTCTGTGGCTCTAAATGTAAACAGGAGATACATTTCTAAATGCTGCATTTATACATATTTTAAGCCATTGAGAATTAAGGAGTGGAACATCATTTACAGTAATTTCACAATTATAAACCGCACCTGATTATAAGCTGCACGTCCCGGTAGCCAAGTAGGCCACGGGATTTGTCCTTATATAAGCCGCACCTGAATATAAGCTGCATCTTTTTTTTTTTTTTTTTTTTTTTTTTTTTAAGCGAGGATCCCTATGTAACAAAGTAACGAGTTAGTAACAGAATCTCTGCCTGGGGGTTTGGTGTCAGGTGCTCAAGTTGCAAACAGTTTCCATAGACCAGCCAAGCCTTTAAAGGCAGCCCCAGGTGCCCTCCCCGGCCGGCTCTCACTTCCAGGTTGACATTTCTCTGGGATTTGTCCATAGATAAGCCGCACCTGATGATTAGCCGCACTGCTGGGGTAGGCTGGACTCTTCAATGAAAAAGGTGCAGCTTATAATCGTGAAATTACTGTAATTATTTTTTTGCTCTTTGATACCCTCAGTCTGTGTTTCTGTAAACCTCACAGGGATGTTTGTTTTGGTTTGGCTTTCTGAGCTCCATGCATACCCAGCCTATGAACATCTGTTAATGCCTGTTCCAGTCTGGTAATGTCCTTTATGGCCACTAACGTGTCTATTAAACCCCAGTGCAATCTAATATGACAAAGAGTGAGATAAAATGTGTGTGTGAATGCCCCCATTTGTCAGAGGCTGTTGAGACTGATAAGGAGGGAGGGCAGGGAGTGTTGGATGACTCTTGGTGTGGCTCCTGTGAGCTGGCATGGCTGACATCACATTTGCTGAACCCCAAAATTCCTGTGTTGAACTCAATGATTTTGCCCTCTGTTCCAGACTTAACCCATGCACTGAGATCAGCAAGGAGGGCAGTGAAAGATCTGGTTTTTGTTTGCAGAAAATAGCATTTAATTCCCTTCTCACAGGGTTGCCCATCCCTGTCCTCACTGATACTTTATTTTACACCCCTGCTGTGCGTGCTGTACGACACAAATATTTCAGGGAAATATTTATTTCCCCCATTGTTTCCTGAGCTTGTTAGGTTGGGGTAATGTCACTGCACTGAGCTGCAGGTTCAGCCAGGTTCTCTCAGAGCACTGAGAAGGAATTAACCCCGTTCTGAAGCAGAACTTCCTCTCAGAGCCATGATTTGGGATTCTGAGCACATCCAACCCACCTTGGGAGCACACAGAGCTCTCCCTTCCCCTGGAGGAGCACAAACCCGTTGCCCTGCTTTGCAGGAAGCTTCTCACTTCCACAAAGTTCAGCCAAACTCCTCCTCATCTTCTGACAGCTCTGGTGCTTCCAAATCCAATCACTCCTTATCTCCTTCCGTTTGTCTGATTCCACTTTCCTCCTTCTCCTGACACACTCGTTTTGGCAGAGCAGCACACTCTGCCAGTTTGCCATCTGCTGCTTCTCCTCTTGTACCGCGGCACTTCGCTCAAGAGACTTTCCACTGCACTTCAAAACTTGTTTTAGCTTCCCCCCCCTGCCCCATCTACTTCAGGATTTTGTCCACTCATCTCCAAATTACCTTTCTCGTTATGTGTCTGGAGGACACCAAATTGAGGTATTTTTGGTGGCGGCGCTGAACGTGCTGCAGCTATTTTGTCCCGCTACGCCGCGGTGAAAAAAATCTCTGACAGTTTTTCTAAAAACAAAAATCATTTGAATTCACTAAAAATGTATATTCTGCCTGTCCCTGTAAAAATGTAAAGATTCTTGTGGAGTAACAGCCACAATTGGATGCGTGCTCCGATTGCAGCTCCCTGCTGGAGAAAACTCTGTGTTTTTATATACAGTGACTAAATGCAAACACTTGCACATTTAGAATTACTTATTTTACTCCAAAGATTTGAACAAAAGCCTTCTAATCAACAAGGTGCTCTTAATTTAGCGTCTGTTGTTTCAGCAGACTAAATAAAGCCCTGCCAGTAAATATTTATGATCAATTTGCTTTGAGAAATGCATTTTTTTTGTCTGATTTCTCCTATTCTTTGATAGGCATTTAAATAAAATAAGCATACAGCATCGGCTTCTGCTCTGTTACATTTCTGCAATGAATTAAAAAGAAAAGTATAAAACAGAACAGAAATGGCCTCATTATATAAAATTTGCTGGCCCATTATGTATAATTTGCTTAAATCTTTTGAGACAGAGTAACAGGTCTCACACAGCCATGACTGCCGCAGCTCCATAGCTTAGAAAGTACATTTTCCTGTGTTAGTTTTTATTCACTAGTTAATATGCTTTAACATTTTCTACCAAATGTCTTGTCTAAACTATTTTTAAAAGAGCTCACATTCTGCTACCAAAAGTCTAGTTCAATATTGCAGTGAAACCCAAGAAATCTGGAGGCACATTTGACATCCTGAACTGTGAAGCTCTTCCTCTGTGCTCTGCGTGGCTGTGCAGCCTCAGTGCCCTATAACGGGGACGAATTTAAAGGAGAGATTATTATAATATTTCCAACCCCATGAATTCACAGGATTCCTCGTGTGAATGAAGAAAGAAAATAGTCAAGCCAAATTCTCCTTGTGTTCTAAGTCTCGAAGATAAAACAAATGCTGCTGAACATAAGGTTTTAAGGCCAAATCCAAAAAAGGATTTAGCAGTGAGGCAGACTTCAGTGCCTAAATCCAAAACTGCATGACCAAAATATCATCAGCTCGACTGTGGAAGTAATGAAACTGTCCTGGCCGTCCCCCTACACTCTGAAATTTTGGTGGTTTTCAGCTTCCCCTGTGCCCAGCTGCCTCAGCCTGTGGGAGAGGGATGTCTGGCTCCCTCTGGAAGCCAGCAAGGATGGGAATGGCTGGGGATGCTTGGAGCACATCCTCCCACACGCTGCCAGGCTGGGCCCTGCAGGGTTTGGGTGCTGTAAATCTCTTTTCCCAAATGTTCTGGATGGATCTGGTTGTGGTCCCCCCTTCTGCACACCCTACAGCCAGGTTTTTGGGGAGGTTTGGTCAGGAGCAGCTTGTTGTCACCTTCCTGGAGGTCACCCCAGCATTGTCCCTCTCAGGATGAGTGGCTGGAGCAATGGGCTGGAGATAGACAGGGTGGCTTTGTCCCCTAAAGCTTTCCCTGGGGTTTCACCTCTGTGTGGGGATTAATCCGAGGTGTATTTCACCAGGATGAGTCTGCACCACGTGTGGGCACAACTGGAGAGTCCTGCACACCAAACCACCAACTTCAACAACTTTTTGATGTCACTTTTTGCCATGAAAAGCATCAAGGCAGCAAGGTCAGACTCCAGGACTTGCTGTTGAAAGTGTGATCCTGAGGAGCTGGTTTTGCTGGTAACCTTTGTCCTTTCATTCCTCTGCTTTTGCAACAACAGAGACAGCCCAAGGAAAAGCAGAGAAAGTTCTTCCATCACCAGGCTGGTCCAGGGATTTGAGTATCCCATTGTGAGGGGCGTTTAGATCTCCCTTTGTCTTGTGTGGAATCCCAGAATGATTTGGGTTGGGAGGGACCTTAAAGATCACCCAGTGCCACCCCTGCCATGGGCAGGGACATCTTCCACTATCCCAGGGTGCTCCAAACCCTCTCCAGTGTGGCCTTGGATTCTTCCAGGGCTTCACCACCCACACAGAGAAGAATTTAATCTTCACATCCCATCCAAACCTACTCTCTGTCAGTGGGAAGCCATCCCCTCTTGTCAACTCCCTTTGGGTACTGGAAGACCTGAATTAGGTCACCCCAGATCCTTCTCCAGGCTGAACAATCCCAATTCCCTCAGTGTTTTTTTGGAGGCTAAGAAGGACAGGAATTTGGAAGATATCAACATCGACGTCACAAGGAGAGGATCTGGTGACCTGCTTATTATTTTAAAAGTGTTGATTCTTGCTTTCTCCCCAAATGCTGTGGCCAAAAGTTGTGTTTTTGGCATCGTCTTTGAGGTTCTCTGGGAATCTGCAAGATTTCAAATAAAAAAAAAAGCAAAGTTTATGCCTGTCATTCTGCAATGTCCTTATAGTTACTGGGGGAAGGCAGTGCTAATGTGTGAGAAATATCTGATTCATTTCCAAAGATGTTTCTGATTTGGGAAAGAAACTGCTCAGAGGTTGTACATTCCAAAGGAGCTCAGGATAGGAATTTCTGATTCTTTGGTAATCTCTTTAGTTTCCTTGAGAATTCAATAGGGATTTTCTTTAAAATGCTCTTGCAGTGGTACTGATTGATTTCCTGTCAAATTTATGGATTGTACAGTGGCAGGAGGAAGAGATTTCTCCCAAAGGATATAATTTGTTTTCAGAAACCTGGGGGTTTGTTGGACTTCTGATTAAAGAAGGAACACAGTTTGGGATTGCTGCATCTTCCAAGTGTGATGTGCTGACATTTCAACATCTGGATGCTGCACTTTTACTCTTTGAGGTTCAGATTATGTCTCTATTACCGGAAAGAAGTTCTTTTTCATGGTGGTTTCCAAGAGAAGGCAGAAGTGAAATGTCAGAGTTTAGAACATAAATGTTTATTTTCAGTGGATCCACTATAACAATATTCTAATTAACAAGGTGCTCCTAATTTCAGGTCTGTTCAACAGCCACAAGAAAAAGCTCTTTGCATCCCATTAGGAGGAATTCCACAGCAAATATTAATAGCCTAAAATTATTTCTTTTAAGTCATGGGTTCATATAACAGACTAAAATCTTTAATGAGCTCAAGGGAGCTTCAGTTCAAGGTTGCATCTGGTTTTTACACATTAAAACTGTTTCTTCCACAATCACATACAAACCACTGAGGAGATGCTGCTGTGCTCAGTGCCTGAGCCCATCTTCAGAGTGGCTTTTGCCGCCTTAAATTTGTGTCCTGGAGCCCTTTCCAGCACACCCAGCTGCAGGACATTAAAGACCTTGTAGTGAAAATGCTCAATGCAAGGAGAGAGACAAGAGCAAAAGAGAGGAAAATGGAATTGGAGTGTTTGTGCTGGGCTGCAACGTGGGTTTGCACCAAGTGACTGATTTGCATTTTGTCAGCCCGGCTTTTTCAAGAGCCTGAAACATTTCTGGCCACGAGAGACTGGGTTTTATAACTGCAAGGCTGGAATCCTTCAAGGCTTTGGGGGCTGTGGTAAATGAGAGAATGTCCATTGACTTCAGCTGGAACAGGATCAAGCCCTTTAGACATGCAATGAAACATCTCCCCAAAGCCTATGAACTTGAGCCCGGTATTTATCAAGCCTGTGTCATATTATATGTTGAAATCAGGCAACAATTGTGTTTTCATATGGCTTTGGCAAGAAACCAGGAGAGGCTTGGGGGCTTCACTGACTTTCTCATGGAGAGAAGCTGGAGGAAATATTTTTACAGCACCCTGTAGGGAGAAGCTTGGTGGCTTGTCTGTGGTGTTCCTTGCTGTGGTGCTCGGCCCTGGAGAGGCTCTTCCTTCCATTTCTTCCTAGTTCGTATTTTAGCCAGTATTTAAGGGTGGAAATACCCCTCAGCTCCTCAAGGATTGCAATAAATCGAGCCACTGCTCCTCCATCAGCTCCTGTGCTCTGTGGTGAAATATCCCAGGACGTGTGTTAAGAGGTTTTATTGGTAGGGTGGTGTGATTGCTTTCTGTGCTCTGCTGAAATGAAATGTTGAGTCTCATTTAACTTAAATACACATTTTCTCACACTAGTCTTGGATAAATTTAGTCTGGGGGATCAACAATGCTGAAAAAGGCGAGAGAAAACTGGTATTTTCCCCCAATATCTGCATGATGCTAAATGTGCCATTAAAATGGTGAGACGTGGGAGATGGACCTAATGGACTGTAATAATATATAATCCATCCCTGCAAGATAATCTCTGTATTCACAGGATTGTCACAGTCATATGCAAGTCATCCACTGAGATCACTGTAATCAGCCCACTGTCAGTGCTTCTTTTCATTTCCAAATGCACATCTCGGCTCTGTCTCCATCTGCCTTGGCCAAACACCGAGGCATTTAACAGATGAAAGATAATATCCTCTGATAGGGCTTATCATTAAAGCCGTTTTCTTGTTTGTTTGGATGTTATCTCCTGCGAGATTGATAAAGCATTCAAAGCCTATGCAGAATATAAATGGCAAGGAGAGGCATTTGATGTGCCAGCAGCTTGCTCAGTGCTGGCCTCGGTGGGGACATTCGAGGTGCTGTGCAGAGGCTGAGAGGGGCCCCAGCAGCTCCGGGGACAGATGATGACATTCCTGAAGTTTCTTGAACTCACGCTGTTTTGTGTCATTGTCTCTGAGTTTTGCAACAGCCGAGAAGCAGCGCAGGAAGGGAAAGTGTGGGAACACCAGCAGCAAGGGTTGGCTGAACGCTCCCAAAAGGCCCTGAGGCAAATTTTATTCATTAAAAGAAATAGGAAACTCCGTGGGTCTGTGCTTCCCTGGGAGTTTCAGTGTGTGGGGCAGACACTTTGGTGCAGGGCTGCTCTGGGGTTGGCCGTAGGCCAGCACTGCTTTGATTTCCCTGCACTGGCTCCCAGGACTCAGCTCTGGGCTCTGGGCTGTGTCCTGCCTTCTGCTGGCTCCTGTGGGTCACAGGGGATGTGTCCTAAAGGGCTATGTCCTATAGGGCTGTGTCCTACAAAGGTGATTTGTTCTATAGGGCTGTATCCTAAAGGGCTGTGACCTACAGGGCTGTGTCCTACAGAGGTGATTTGTCCTATAGGGCTGTATCCTAAAGGGCTGTGACCTATAGGGCTGTGTGCTATAGGGCTGTGTCCTGCAGAGGTGTTGTATCCTACAGGACTGTGTCCTACAGGGCTGTGTCCTACAGAGGTGATTTGTCCTATAGGGCTGTATCCTAAAGGGCTGTGTCCCACAGGGCTGTGTCCTATAGGGCCGAGTCCTACAGAGCTGTGTCGTACAGGGCTGAGTCCTACAAAGGTGATTTGTCCTACAGAGATGTTGCATCCTATAGGGCTATGTCCTACAGGTCTGTGTCCTACACAGGTGTCGTGTCCTATAGGGCTGTGTCCTACACAGAGCTGTGTCCCACTCAGCGCTTTGCCCTACAGAGGGGCTGTGTCCTACAGAGGTGTTGTATCCTACAGAGCTGTGTCCTACAGAGGTGATTTGTCCTACAGAGATGTTGTATCCTACAGGGCTGTGTCCCACTCAGGTTCTGTGTCCTACACAGGGCTGTCCCCTGCAGAGGAACTGTGTCCTACAGGGCTGTGTTTTACGGAGGTGTTGCTTCCTACAGGACTGTGTCCTATAGGACTGTGTCCCACTCAGGTGCTGTGTCCTACAGGACTGTGTCCCACAGAGATATGTTCCTACAGGTCTGTGTCCTACAGGACTGTGTCCCATAGAAATACTGTTCCTACAGGGCTGTGTCCTACAGGACTGTGTCCCACAGAGCTTTTCCACAGCCCTACCAGAGCCCCGTGCCCTTTGGAGATTTCCAGACGGTTCCTCAGGGCTCCTGAAGAGCAGGAAATCCTCTGCCACATCTCTTTTCCTGGGGTGGCTGTGGCTCACGGAATGAGGCTGTCACAGACCCGTGGTGGGGTGGAGGTGGCTGTGTGGGACTGGGACAGTCATTTTGGGATCCCCCAGCTTGTCTCTCCTGTGCTGGGAGCTCACCCAGGTACAGGGTGCTCTCAGGTACCCTGCCCTCTGCGCTCCCCTCCTGTGCCTCCTCCCAGCACCACAAGCTCCAGAGAAGGTATTTTTATAGCTCACATTGTCAACGTGCTCCTAAAATTTGGCTGTCCCTTTGCTGCCATATGTCCCTGGCAACTTGCTGACGCTGCAGCAAGCCCCCCTGACAGCCAGCACAGAAGCTGTCAATCACGGCAACATCCATCCAGTCACTTGACAGGCCCCGGGGACCACCTGCTCATGGCAGTGACTCTTCCCTCATCCCCCAAAAGCTGTCCCCGATCAAACACCTGCTCCTTCCTGGATCCCTCACTCCTGCCACATTTCTGTGCTCTTCCTTCCATCACCTAGAGAGAAAATCAAAATCCAAGTTCTACCTGCCAGTGGTAATAGTGGGCATAAAGGGGAACAGCTTAAGCAACGTGTGGTTCTTATTGATCTTCTTGGCATGGCTTGTGTGAGCGCTGAGTTTCTCATTCCAAAGTCACTTCCAGCTCCTATCTGAAATTAGATTTTAAGTTTGGTGGCATCCTGTGTGTTTGTGAGCTCCTGAAATTTGCTCAAGGATCTGGCTGTTCCTCAGAGTCTCAAAGAGTTGCTGCAGAGAACCGCAGAACTTTCGATGTAAAAAAGCCTGGAAATGGGAAATGTTGCTGAAAGCAGCGGTTATTGCAATTATATTTCAATTACTATTGACTTTATTGTTTGTGTTTGGCTTGAATTTCAGGGCCTGAGTCTTTGGTTTCACTCAGATCAAAGATTATCTGCCTCTGTCTCGGAAGAGAGAAGAGCTTTGTTTCAGGGGTGGCCTCGCAGAGGAAGTTTCACTCGGGTGGCAAGGGCTGGTCCAACAACTCTATTTTTAGGCTGAGAAAAAAACGAAGCAGAAACCAAAAATAGCCAGATATCGAGCAGATTTGCTGCTGCACGGATAAAACACCTACTCCTGAAAATGTAATGAGAACACACCTGTAAATTATAGGGGCCACCAAAGACTTGTCCCTACTGTGTCCTCTTTTCCAGCTGGTGTGGAAATCGTCTTTTTTCTCACTTTCTGACACTGCTTGAGGACAGGAGCTGGTAGAAAATGTGTCTTCTTCTTCTTCTTATTATTATTATTATTTTAAAATTTTTTTCTTTTTCTTTTTTTTTTTTCTTTTCTGTGTAAAGTTACTTCCAGTTTAGTGAATTAAGCTGTGAATGGTTGGAGGGACGTGAGTAGAGCTGGAGTGAGAGCAGGGGAGCAGAACTGTCCATCCCTGCTGGGTTTGGATCAGCTGACACATCTAGAAAACCTCTTCTAAAGCAAGAAATAGTGGTGTTTTGGGTCAGCACCCAAAGATCCCAAATCCCACCTGGATCTAGTCCACAGAACAGCATTAATCTGGATTAATCTGAGCCAATTTAGCAATTGCAGATTTTTCTTCACGGACACAAGTCCCTCACTCTGATTATCCGAGCAGAGTTGGGTTGCAAGTGTTGAGCAGGGGAAATGGGGAAGTTGCACTTAAGAAATATCTACAGCCTCCTTAAGAAAAGAGTGAAGAAACCTTTGCTGAGATGTCTTTCTCTATTTAAGAAGCCATACCAAAGATATTAAAGAGCTCTTCGTGTATATTTGGCTTTCCAGATTACCAATAATCTTCATTTTGTTTGTTCTGCCTGCTCATTAATTGGTCTTTTCCACTTCCATCCAGACCTTCTGGTTCCTTTTTCAGGCCTCAAGTTCTGCTGCAGCTGTTAGTTTTTTCACTTTCTCTTGAGGGTGACTTAAGTTTTTCTGGGAAGAAGCGCAAAATATTGAAGATATTTCAATTTGCCTTTAAAGTCTGATTTGGAAACACGTTTTGATTTACTGACAAATGGGAAAATGTCTGATGCAATTCTGGAGGTCTTAAATCTTTAGGTTGTAATTATGATAACTTTTTTTTTTTTTTTTCTTTTTTTTTTTTTTTTGCTAAAATATATATTCCTTGGCATTATTTAAAATTGTTTTCCTGATGAGAGGTCAGATGGAAATGAAATGATGTTATCAGAAGCAGCTCCAGCACAACTGAGTACAAATGTGCAGGTTTAGGAGGAACATTAATTTGATTAATTCTTGAAAACAAAAAGTAGAGGAGAAAGTGTAACATTGATTAGATGGGTTTAAGGAGAAAATTAAAGACTTTAATTATAACTAGATTTAAATTATAGCTAGAATTAAAGGGCATGAGCATAAATGGTTACTTAGAGAAAAGGTGCCTCCTTTCTTCTTCCCAATTGTATTTTTTGATCATTTTATAATAAAACAATAAAATCTCTCCAGCACATTTTGTTCCAGTTTTTAAAGGTCACCACATTTACACTTTAAGTAAATCAAGATGCAGGGAATGACGTACCCTGGCCAAATATTTTCACCGGCATAAAAAAGCATAGAAAAAAAATTTCCTACATTTTAGTCTCTTATTTTAAAAATGATTTTTTTTTTTAAATTAACGATGCAAGGTTGGAAAGCCTCAAAGATCTGCCCGCCCCACTATGGTTTGCCATGTGATGCTCCCATTTCTCTGTGCTTTGGTGTGGTGAGCCCCTGGCTCCAGCATCCTGCACTTCCATGGGAATATCTGCTCCTGCCTTTTCTCCTGAGCCCCCCAGCTCCTCAGAAAAGCCTCCAGGACCTGCTGGAGCCACCCTGGCTTGTGCCACATCGGCCATGGTTGCCCATCTGGGGTGGGGAATCAGCCCTGGGAGGGGTGGGGAGAGCAGCTCTGGCTGACCACAGTGCCAAATTCCAAGTTTTTAAAAGCAAGGAAGGCTCAGTGCCGATTTTCTCACTCTGCACAGCTCCCTGGAGGGAGGGAAACTCCATCCAGGTCTACTCCAGAGAGAGTAAAGTTGGATATTCAGGAAAATTTCTTCATGGAAAGCGCTGGCACAGCTGCCCAGGGCAGAGGTGGAGTCCCCACCCTCCTGTGGATGTGACATTGGGGACGTGATTAGTGTTAGCCTTGGCAGTTTCTTGGTTGGACTCAATGATTTTAAAGCTGTTTCCTGACCTGGATACCTGCAGGATTCCACTCTGGAATGTATAAAAGTGGCCTCAGTGTACCTCTCTGGAGCTGCTTTCGTGCCACCCAGTCCTTGTGCATCACCAGAGCTTCTTGCCCTGGTGAAATTCCTCCTTTGCTGTTTGCTTTGGTGAGGCCACAGCTTTGTCCTGGTTTCTCTTGTTTTTATCTTTCCTGACCTACTTTTCCTGCTGCAGACCCAGTACATATGAAGGCGAGCAGAGTTAGGATTCAGTTCTGACTCAAGCAGCCAGAATGAAGGGGGAAAAAAAAATAAATAAAAAATTAGCTGTAAGAAATCAGGCTGCCAAATCTTTGTTGTTTAGTAATGCGTGACTTGGAAAGAATCCAGACCCGGAGTAAGTTTGCACGGCTCGTATTAAAAAAAAAAAACAACAAAAAACCAACAAACCACCCAACACCAACCCTCTGCTCCTTTCCTTCTAGCCTGATTTCATCTGGAAATCACCAAGATGCCATAAATATGAGAACCTCCAGCCCCAAATTTCCGAGGCACTGCTGGGAGCAGAGCTGCTCTGAAGGGAAACTCGATCCTGCAGCAGCAGAAAGGGGTTTGGGTTTATATTTAGTGCCTTGCATACTTGCTGGGTGATTAGAGCCTTTCCCATTCCCTGGCAGGGGGGAATTGGTATGTTAAGACAGGATATAATCCTTTCACACTCCGCAGGCAATGTCACAGTGTGATGTTGGCACCGCGCGAGGCTTCCTTAACCCCACAACATGTTGCATATTCCCTCCTGGCAGCGTTTTCCAGGCAGAAACCCAGGAGTAATCTTATTCCCTCCATCCAACTGGATCTCCATGGGACAGGGTGCTGAGAGGAACGCGCTCACAGGCGGCTGGGATTCAATTAAAAGCCGTGGGTTCAGTCATTTCTGGGAGGCTGGAGCAGATTTCTTCAGCCTCCTCTTGGAGCTGACGCTTTCATTGAGAATTTTCCGAAATAACAAACATAAACTGCCGGTGCTCCTTCAGCACTCTGAAATGCTTTTTGCAACTTGTTTTTGTAGACAAATGTGAGCAATATCTTTATTTATCTATACAGCTCGTGCTGCTTGGGGTCCTTATTTCTCCCAAATTGGTCAAAAGGGTTTTATTTTGGAGAAAAGCTTGCACAGATATTTCTTTACTAGATCTCTGCAAGTTTATCTCCCTTCCCTCCTGCACAGCACAAATGGAATCAAATCCAAAAATCATTAGGTTGGAAAACACCTCCAAGATGTTCAAGCCCAAACTTTGACCAAAAGGTTTTCAAGCTTGCCTAAGGAAGAAAAAAAAAAAGAAAAAAAGGAAAAAAAATTGAAAAAGCAGAGCATTTTAACAACATTGATAAAGCAAAATAGGTAATTTTTAAAAATTTTCTTTTACCTTTCCATTCAATATATTTATTTATAAGAAAGAAAAAAACCCAAGAGAAGTTGGATGCAAATCTTGTGTCTGGTAGATCTTGGTGCTGCTATTAACATTGTACAGGACTAATTTTAAGAGACAAACCATAAATATAAATAGATATATGTATTTATATTTATATTTATATCTATTTCTATTTCTATTTCTATACATGTTTTCTACCAAATTCTGTTGGAGACAAAGTCAAACCTCTTCTCACCAGCATTTCACAGTACTTAGGTGCACTCGTCACTTCAAACAATTTCATTAAACTCATCTTGGAACAATTTTTTTGCTGCCCCAAACCATCCCAGTCCACTTTTTTTTTTCCCCCCTGTTATTTATAATGAACCAGTAAATGAAAGGAACTGGTCAAACCTGATGAGTCACCGAGATTTTTAGATTTTTTCCTGGTGTATTTTGCAAGATTTCTGCTGCTCTAATTAACCACAGAAAGGCAAAGTGGAACTGCTTGAGCCATACGGGTGAATTGCAGTGACATATTTGTTAAAGAATGGTAGGAAAAAAGACAAAAAGCATTTCTAGACTTTTTGGCTCTCCTTGGGCTTTCCTGTTGCTGTCAATACCAGCAGGGAAAGCTGTAAATCACATCCCAACTTTTTTTTTTTTTTTGCGTGCTCCTCAACCACATTCCTGCCACCAGCGTGCTGCTCACGTCAACAAATAATAGCTCAGATTAATTAAAATGGCTAATTGCATTTGAAATGATGATTTATTTGTGCATGGAAAGACATTCTTTGCAATAATCCTGAGGTTTGAAGGTTTGTTGCTGGGTTTTTTTGCCCCCAGCCTGGTGTGGGTCCTGCAGGGTGCATGGTTTTAGTGCCCTGATAGGAAGTTTCATGTGGGAATGGAACATAAATGTGGTGTTTCCCCAGCTAGATGAGAGGAGATTTCAGGTTTTACACAGCCCTGGGAGAGGCACTTTGAGGCTTTTTCCAATTAAATGGTTCTGTGGTTCTGCTTAGAGGTGTTGCACACACATAATCAAATACAGCTTGAAAATTAACAGCGTACAAACTCCAAAGCTGAACTGGTGAGATTGTTTGCCCTGTTTGCTTCCATCATCCTAATAAAAAACTTCCAGTTCCTCCCCTAAATCATAAATATCAACAGAACTCCATTCCCTGGGCACCCAGGGATCAATAATTTCCATGGACAGCTCTTTCTCTAGACTTTCTAACCCCAAATAAGCTGCTCTTATGGCTGTGTGTATTTTTGCTGTTAGTGAGATGGCAGATCTCAAGTGCAGAACCCAAATTTATAAGATTTGGGGACTGAATTTCTGAGTGTGATGAGAAAATTACCTCCTTGCCACACAGGTCTGTCAGTCCATTTCTGTATTCAACCATTGGATTCTACCATTTTTTCCCCCAAAATACAGGTTTTTCCAGGCCAAATACATCCTTTGAGTTTGGAGCAAAGGCTGGAGGGTCTGCTAGACACAGGAAATTTTTATAAAATATATAATATATATATTTATTAAGGTATTTATAATATAACATATGTATTATAAATATATATTAATTTATACATAATATATAAAGCTACCAGTGGTGTAACAGGCAGAATAATCTCCATCTTCATAAAACATGAAACAGCCACTGCAGGACAGCTCATTTCTGCATCAAACCATGGACCTTTTCCCTTCCCACTTCCAAGTTGACTTTGGTGAAGTTTCAATGTTTTGGGCACGCTGGATGTTAGGAAACCTGTGTTTCCAGCAGGCCTGGCTGGAGCTTTGGGCTTTGATGAACAAACACCTCCAGGCTTGTTTGGAAAAGCCTCAGTGCTGACCACAGACACCTCACTGGGGCTGGCATTTGTCTGCGTGGGACCAGAGCCAGCCTTGATGTGAGCAGGGTTTATGCAACAGCTTGGAAGGCAGAGATTCGTTTATTTTATCCAAAAAAGAGCCTGCAAGGGAGGGGCAGAGCCCAAAGCACAACTGCAAAGCTGAGCCAGGCTCAAGAACAGATTTGTTCCCCCTTGGAGAGCCTGCTTGGAATAAAGCACTCCCCGGGCTCCCTCCCTTGTTTGCCAGATGTGGTTTCCCTGTTTCAGAGCACTAATTGTGTCCCAGCTGGGCTGTTTTATGGCTGGCTCTGGACCTGCAGCAAAACAATTCAAGCTTCTGTGGCTCTGGGGAGCTGTGAGGAGAGAGGTGGCCCTGGGGAAATGGCAGGGCCTGTTATACCCCTGAGCATTCATACCTGCAAAACAGATGTTGGCAACACCTTCAGCACATATTTCCCTGCTCCAGAGGCCTCTTTTAAATCTGCTGCATTGCTAATCTAGATCTGCTGGGGGGGGAAAGGTTCTTGTCCTGCTCTGGTGGGAGTGGGGGGACAATTCCCAAGGAGCAGCCAGGGCTTGGTGTTTATGCTCATCCAGCAATCCAGCTTGCTTGTCTGCTGGGGTTTTGCAGAGAGAAGGTAAAATGAGGGTTTAGGAAGGGTCTAAGGGTCTAATGAGAGTTTAGAAAGAGTCTAATGAGGTTTAGGAAGCTGGGGCCTCCTGGGCTCACGGTGAAGGTGCAGATTCAGAGTTTTACCCCAGGAATGTGGGAGATGAAGGAGCTGCGCTTTTCCTGGAGAACCCTCAAGGTGTGTTTGTGTTTTATTCCCACTGATTCTCCCAGCTCTAAGCCCAGCCCATTGCCAGGTTTTGGTTTAAGCTGAATAAACACAGACACATGGCCAGTGCTCATCAGCTGCTGGAGCTCCTGTCCTGGTGTGTGGAGTTCTGAGCCAGGAATTTCCTGAGAGCTGCCACACTTCAAACCAAAGAATTCATTTCAGAGGCAGAATAGCACAGACAGAGACTTATTCCAGGTGTTCTCCAAGCCACCAGCAGTGCCCAGAGAGGCCTGGTGAGAAAATGATGGATTGCAGAAAACCTCTCTTTTTTAATTGAGAGAATTGTTCTGAAAACTCTCATGTTGGGGCCCCGTGAATCTATGGAGAATGTGAAATCTAAATTCTTTTTTAAGGAATAAAAAAGTCCTGAAGCATGAATTTGTGTGGAGTGGTTAAGAACTGTGCATGTTTGGTTTTAATATCTATCAGAAGAGACAAAAGGGTGTTTTATTAGGATTGCTTGGGCTTGGAATCACTGTCGAACAGCCAGATCCAAGCACCTGATCCCAGAGCTCACTAAAACCTGGGATATGCCGGGAACAGAGGAGCAAAATTAGTGGAGAATTAAAGATGGTGATTTATATGGGAGGTGAAAAATTACACCTTGGAAAACCCTCACTAATTTCTGCTCCCTTGTGCTGTCTGGAAGTTTTAATCCATTTTTAAAATGAGGGAGCTCAAGGCTGCAGTGCTCTGGCCCGTGTTGCATTATTGAAGAGGAGACTTTGGGTCATTACTAATGCAGAGAAGCACCTGGACCTTTGCTCTTTGGTTAAACATGCAGAGGAGATTACAGCAGGATAAAGTACAATATTTTTCAGACTTAAGGGAGCTCAGCTTGAAAAACTGCATTAAAAATCCCCTAAAAATGTGGAAGCCACTCCTTGCACTGGCCAAGGTGAGGTGGCAGCAGCAGGTTTGTTGGGTTAACCTTGGTTAAAGGAAAGTTCTTTGTGGGGCAGAGCAAGGAGGGAGATGCTGCAGGGTGTGTGGGCTCCTGCTTTTCCCTAAAACTCTCCTGGTTCTTGGAAGCAGGGTCAGGAGTTGCTCCTCCAGCTGCTCCAAGCACGATTCCAGGCAGTGCTTGCTGGCAGGGACTTCTTGGCCACAGCTGGCCCTGGACTCAGCGAGGAGAAATGTGAAATATCCCCAGGAAGCAGGAACGGAGCAGTGCAGCAGGAATAATTCTCTGCTTTGGGGTTCTGCTTCTTCCTGCAGCTAAATCCCACTCAGAAAACGGAGGATCATCCAGTGCCTCTCCAGCACTGTCACCTCTCACCCATGTCCCCAAATGCCACATCCCCCAGGATTTTAAATCCACAACAAGGATGGGGAATTGTTGTTCAGGGGTAATAAAAGTTTTCATTTCCCACCTGCTTTGTCTGCTGCTCAGGGCCTTGAACTGGCAGGAAAACCCAGGTGATGGAGGGCATTTTAGTGCAAGTTCCAGGGTTTTCCTGAGCAATATTTGCACTTTGATTAATGCCAGCACACCCCTCTTCCCCAGCACTGGGGCTGTGGTCTGGGAGCAACTCTGAGACATTCCCAGACAAATGGAAACAGAGTGTGCTCACCCAGAGGGATAAAAATCCCTCTGGTAATGACAGACAAACTGTGGAACAGGACAGGAATGTCATGCATGATCAGGTATTTCAGCGTGAGCATTCAGGGTTTTTTAAATTTTTTTTTTTATTTTCCCTTCATGTCTTTGGGGAAGGTGGGTTCAGCAGCTCAAGAAAAGAGATGCCAGAGTTTCTGACAAGTTAATTAAGCGTTCACTTCTGAGTATTATATGTACAGTGAAGAAAAGAAACTTAATTGTCTTTGCAGTGCCTGACAAACCCCAAGAAAAATGCCTGCATATTTTCTCAGTTTTGTCTCTATTTTTGATACTTATTCAGTGTGAGCATTATACTTTCATGGCTTTAATTAAAAGCCAAGTTTTGGAAGCTTCTCAAATGGTAGTTTTGGTACAGAGATGTGTGCATTTAAAGAAATATTTATGTGAAATCTAAAGCCTAAAAGAAATGAGAGAGGCTTGAAAATGCATCAGCTTTTTATATATTTTAAATATTTTTTCCACCTCCCTCCCACCTCTTGGTGTTTCAGGTAACTCATGAAGAAGAGGGAATGCTGCTTTGTTCTTTTCCAGGGACTGATGATCTCTGAGTCCTCATACAAATAGGACAAGCAATTTTGCCTTTGATAAACCCAACATTTCTCAAAGTATTTGTATTTTAATTATTCTGTGCAGTACATAAGACAAATTTAGGTATATAAATAGCTTCATAAACAATTCCTGGAGCATATCTATGACAGGAGAAGAGGAAATGGCCAGAGGAGGTTTAGATTGGAAATTTAGGGAAAATTATTCATGGAAAGTGCTGTTCAGCCCTGGCACAGCTGCCCAGGGCAGTGGTGGAGTGCCCATATCTGAAAAATATTTTAAAAATAAGTGTATGGAGCCCTTGGGGACATGAGGCAGTGCTGGGGAACTGCTGGACTCGATGACCTCAAGGGCTTTTCCAACCTTAATGATTCCATGATCTATAATTCTGTATTTCTTTTTAATCTGCAGCCACTCTGCCCTTTGCTGTGAGAGTTGTTAAAATATAGTTGCTATAAAATCGAGAGTGGCACAGAGAACATGAATAATGAATGATTATTCACTATTTCATGATAATTCAATAATGAGAGAATTGAAATCATAAAGGAGCTGGAGAAAAAGAACTAAAAGAACTGCTTATTCATAGAATCCTGGAATATCCTGAGCTGGAAGGGCCCCACAAGGATCCAGCTCCTGGATCTCAGGAGGGTGTAGGAAATCAGGAGTTCTCTAAAGAGTCACACGGAATTTATTTATTTGTGGCTGCTAAATCTAAAAAAAATGCAATTATTTAATTGATGAACTCTTGTCAGTCTTAGCACAGGCCATTTGCCATGAATGGAATTCTGGAGGGAAGCTGTGAAAATGTGTAAATATATAAATATCTATGTATAAATATCTATATATAGCTATCTATATATAAATATCTACCTGCTGCCCGGAGAAGGGAAAGGGAGGGAGCTCTGCTTTTCCAAGATGGATCAAGACTTCTTCCCAACTCCTACAGTAAGTTTTTCCTTGGACAGTTTTTCCTGGAAGCCCATTTTCAATCTCTGACTCAAAACTTACTGGAAATCCAGTTATCAACCTTAGGAGAGAGATAGAGATCTAAGGCATGATGAGCAGGTTTGGCTGGGCACACAAATATCAGAGATTTAAGGGAGAGTTTGTGTGTGTGTGTGTGAGCAGAGCTGCTCCAGGCAGGAGGAAAAGTTGACTCTTTATTTATTTAATTACTCAGCTCTGCCAAGGCCCAGAAATCAGATTTTTAAATGGGAAGATGAATCCTAGAATGAGCTAATTTTTTTTTCTATATTCATCTCTCTCTCCCTTTTTATTTTTAGTGTTTTTATTTTTTAGTTTCTAATTGCTAGAATAAAATATTTATCGAGCAGGCTGCCTGGCCAGCACACACGCTCTTGTTTTCCTCTCTCGCAATCTTCTGTTTCAAGCACCACCTAATGGCATCGGTGCACAGTGCAGAGCGTCCCTGCATCCCACATCCCTGATCCCACATTCCTGATCCCACATCCCCGATCCCACATCCCTGATCCCATATCCCTGAATCCTGGATCCCACGTCTCTGCATCCCACATCCCGGATCCCACATCTCTGGATCCTGGCTCCCACATCCCTGGATCCCATATCCCTGAATCCTGGATCCCACATCTCTGCATCCCACATTCCTGATCCCACATCCATGGATTCTGCATCCCGCATTCCTGGATCTCTGATCCCACATCCTTGGATCCTGGAACTCACATCCCTGCATCCCACATCCCTGGATCCTGGAACTCACATCCCTGATCCCACATCCCTGGGTCCTGGATTCCACATCTCTGATCTCTGATGCCACATGTCTTGATGGCACATCCCTGCAGTCCACATCTTTGGATCCCATATCCCTGGATCCCACATCCCCGGATCCCAGATCCCACATCCTCATCCCACATCTGTGATCCTGATCCCTCATCCCTGGACCCCACATGTCTGGATCCCTCATCTCTGGATCCTGATCCCACATCCTTGGATCCCACATCTGTGATCCCACATCCCTGGAACTCACATCCTTGGATCCTGATCCCTCATCCCTGGATCTTGGGCTCCACATCCCTGGATTCGACATCCCTGGGTCTCACATTCCTGGATCCCACATCCCTGAATCCTGGAACTCACATCCCTGGATCCTGGAACTCACACCCCTGGATCCCACATCCCTGGATCCTGATCTCTCATCTCTGGATCCCACATCCCTGGATCCTGATCCCTCATCTCTGGATCCCACATCCCTGGATCCTGGATCCCCCATCCCTGCATCCTGATCCCACATCCCTGGATCCCTCATCTCTGGATCCCACATCCCTGGATCCTGATCCCTCATCCCTGGATCCCTCATCTCTGGATTCCACATCCCTGGACCCTGGGCCCCACATCCCTCTGCCTCCTGCTCCAAGCAGGAGGAAGCAGCACAACGTCAGACACCAAATCCCAGGCCAAAAGTGGGATATCTGGAGGGAGCTGGTTTGGTTTTCACAGCCCATGCCAGCCCCAAATGCCCAGGATATTTGGATTTCACCATGGAAATGCATTATCCCACAAAGCACTCTCAGAGCAGGCAGTGCTGCTCCAACGATTTGCTGACAGAAACAGGAAAGTTTTAACTCTTTAAAACTTCTCTAGGACGTTTGCACTTGTTATTTCTCCCCTCATTTTTCGGGAAGGGAGTTGCTCGCCTTGGCTGCCCCTTGAAGGAGCTTTTTGCATCATTAAAAGATCTCAGATGTGCTCCTCCCATGCCACAGGCACAGCTACAGATCTCTTGATAAGGCAAACATGCAGAGCAGAGACTTGTATCAATAATTAATTTCCTTTAATCCCGAGTTTCTGGGGAGCCTGGGAACGTGGCTTTCCCAATAGCCCAGCAGCTGTCGAGGAGCCAAGGTTTCGAGTAAGGCAAGTAGGCAAATGACCCTGCAGAAATGGCTGCTATCAGATTGATACCTTCCCCAAACCATTTGGAGTTCTGCACGTCAGCAGCTGGGAACAAAGCAGGATTTAATCAGAAACTCCTGCAGCAGCTTCAGCTTTGACCTCTGTAATCATTCTTCATGCTTAGAAAATGCCATTTCGTTACTCTACTGTTGCTTTTCCATCCTTTCCTCTCCTCCTCTGCTGCTGTTTTCTCATTTCATTAATTTTTTTAGCATGATTTTGTGGCTGTCAGACCTCCTGATGCTGTTGAGAGTCAGATATGGGACCTTCCTCAAATCCACAGAGCTGTGGTACAGAAGGACACGTCCAGCCCTTGCTGGCATGAAAGAGAATCCAAAAACATAAAACCCAGCAGTTAAAAAGTATTCTTTTAAAACTATCTCCTACTTTGGGAGTTCAAGATCTGGCTCTGGTTTCTAAATCCCTGAGGCTGGCACAGACACCTGAGTTCTGATTTCGGGGTTTTTGATATTGCCTGAAAACTCCAGGGCTGAAGGGGAGAAGGTGGAAATGTCACAAACCTGTTGTGTGACATTGAGGAATTAACCTGGAACACCCCAGGAGAATCCCAGGAGCTCTTTGCTTCCCCTCTCTGTCTCGTGAGTTCCTAAACCTGGCAATCAGGAATGAAAGATCAACAGGGATTTGTCTCTGGAACCAGCAGGTTTCCAGGTGGGTTTTGTTAGGAAGGGGATTTCACCCTCCAATTAACCTTTGTTCTGCACAGTTCTCCTCTTGTGCAACCTTTATTGCCATGAATCAGAGATGCTGGACCAAGAGCTTGAAATTATATGTATTTAAAAAAAAAAAAAAGTAATTAATTCCACATGACAGTGAGTTTCCTGAGCAGACAGGGTGTGGGAGACAGTTTGTACATCCCCTGCTTCTTGCAATTCCCAACATGAATTATGGGCCAGCTGTGAAGCACAAGAAAGTGGGGATTTTGAAAGGAAATTCTAATGGCTTTTTATCTTTTATTTTAAAATAATCCAGTGACACAATCACATTAAATGCACACAGGGTGGGAGTAGCTCCTGTTTTGGTGTCATGGAATGGTTTGGGTTGGAAAAGACCTTAAGGATCATCCAGTGCCACCCCCTGCCATGGGCAGGGACACCTCCCACTGTCCCAGGGTGTTCCAGCCTGGCTTTGGACATTCCAGGGATCCAGGGGCAGCCCCAGCTACTCTGGGAATTCCATCTGAGCCCCTCCTCACCCTCCCAGCCAGGAATTCGTTCCCAATATCCCAATACCCCAATACCCCAATATCCCAATATCCCAATATCCCAATATCCCAATATCCCAATATCCCAATATCCCATCCATCCCAATTCCCAATATCCCAATACCCCAATATCCCAATATATCAATATCCCAATATCCATCCCTGCTCTCAGGCAGTGGAGCCATTCCCTGTGTCCTGTCCCTCCATCCCTTGTCCCCAGTCCCTCTCCAGCTCTCCCGGAGCCCCTTTAGGCTCTGAGCTCTCCCTGGATCCTTCCCTTCTCCAAGTGAACATTCCCAGCTCTCCCAGCCTGGCTCCAGAGAGGTTCCAGCCCTTGGAGCATCCTTGCTAAGGAAGTCCAGAATTCCACATCTTGTTTTCCATCTCCCTGCCCAAAAGTTTTCAAGGTTGTTTCTGGAATGGCACAAACCCAGAAAAGCCTCTGGTCTGTGGGCTGCTCCTCAGCTTCTCCCTTTATCCAGGGATATGGGGGGATTAAATGAAATGTTTATTTTATATAAAAAAGTGCTGCCACTCTGTCTGGATGTGTGAGGGGAGGCAGCTTCAGTTCCAGCCTGCAGAGGGGCTGCTGCCCATGGAATGTGTTCATGAGGTGTTGCATGCTCTGGATCCCAGCAGGGACCAGATTCCAACGTCTGTGGTATCCTCTGGACCTGCTCAGGTGCTTTCTAGAGGGACCTGCCACACTTTCAGCCCAAACAGGATGATATTCCATGAGATTTCTGTCCTTCCAGCAGGAGTTCCTGGTGAAAAGTGTTGTTCTGGGATTAAATCAATTACTCCATGCCAAAAGCAGTGTCAGACTGTGATGATTCTTGTGGGCCCCTTCCAGCTCAGGATATTCTATTACACTTTGCATGGAGTAATATTTTCATTTTTAAAAAGGTATCCAGAACCAAAGTGCTGAGGCTGCAAGTGCAGTAAGCCTGGAGTTTTGCTGGAAGAAATGCACATTTTCAGACAATCATTTCCCACACTTATTTATAAAAAATAGCACGACCTTGTAATCACAAATGAGTTTTACAATGAATGCAGTGGAAATTACTTTTTCCAGTGCACTTGGAAGCTGCAGGAGTTGTTCAAGGAGAGCACAGCTACCTGAGCAGGGCCATTCATCCCTGTGGTTTTCTCGGAGACTTTAATACCCTGTATTTAGTCTCTCTGGCAGTAACTTATTTTTAAGAGGTTAAGAGCTCATTAAGATAAGATGGAATGAAAGATGGAGCACATTGGGAGGGAACTTTACCCATAAACTAATTTAGAGCTCAGTCACATGGCAGCCAGGCCCAGCTTTGCTCACACAGCACACGATAATGACACGTTTCAGGATTGCAGCTGAGAACAAATCTGACAGATCTGTGCACCGTGCAGTCGCGTTTGCTAATGTTGGTTTTAAAACAGCAAAAAAATCGATCCCACTTGGAAATGTTTCCTTGGGAAAGCTGTGAATCTGTCTCAGGATTGCCTGGTAATGGATCTGGGCGTGCAGGCAGCAGGAGCTGGTGCTGGTGGCCACCTGGTCCATCCACTGTGGGCAATTCCTGATGCTGCTCCAGCTCTGGGTCAGCTGTCCGGGATGCTCCCAGCATGGAAACTTCTGTCAGGGCTCCAATTCCATGGAGCACCCATGACCTTGATTGGAGATTGGACAGAATTAACCCTGCAGCTCTTCCTGAGCCTGTCCAGGGAAGGAAACACAGCTGGGAAGGGGTTGGAAAACTCCTGAGGGAGCTGGGATGGGACTGGAGAATTCCTGAGGGAAATG
>VRYO01002782.1:30706463-30720787 GCA_009812075.1 Sialia sialis | reverse complement strand
CAGGGAACAGGGACAGGAGCAGAGGGAACGGCCTCAGGCTGGGCCCAGGAGAGATCAGGGTGGATATGAGGAAAACTTCTTGACAGAAAGGATTGTCCAGCCCAGTCAGAGGTGGAATCCCCATTCCTGGAGGGATTTCAAAGCCCTGGGGATGTGGCACTTGGGGACAGGGTCAGGGTGGCCTTGGCAGTTCTGGGGATGGTTAGACTGCATGATCCTGGAGATGTTTTCCAAAATTAACAGTTCCATGGTGCTGTGATTCTGTGTCCAGGCAGAGATCAGGCTATTGCTCAGGGTTCAGGAATTTTTTGGTCACACCTGGACTTGGACAGGTCACAGAGCTGCTTCTCCTTGTGCCCCCCTGGATCCCACTCGCTTTCCTGAGCATGATGAGGTGTGCCTGGCAAAACTCTCTCTCTGAGGGATTTTGGAACATGCTCTCTCCAAGTCTGAATTTGATAATGTCTTGCTGTGCTGCAAGACATCTGTTTGAGGGGGTTTTTGGAGAGGACTCTGAGATTGCTTCCCACAGTGATGAGTGAAGGGAGAGAAGCTTCCATAGGTGTTCTGCTGGCTGAGTTCCTGCTGGAACAATTATTTCAGTGCTTCTGGGATTTCATTATGGTGTGTAATTAGTGGAGGTGGCAGGAAAATTTGAGCCTGGGATAAGCAGGATTTTATCACTTTAGATCTTAATAAATCAATATTCTGAGGTTTAATGTTTGGAAGGGCCTTTGAGGTGTGGGTCTGAGCTGGGGCAGTCGCCAGCAGCAATTCTGGGTCTGTTCCTCAGAGAAAAAGGCAAAATAATTCCAATGAGGGAGCAGAGCTCCCTCTCCATACTTTATAATCATCACACATTAAGAATTCACACACTGACAGCTAAAACAGCTCCGCCAAATTGGGACAGCTGGGTATGTGTCCAACCCCTGTGATCCTTCCTCCTGTCTCTAGTTCACTTCTTAAAATACAGGTTTACATAACAGGTCACTTTTTTTTTTTAAATTTTTTTTTTTTTTCTTTCTCTCCAAAAGTTCCTAAATCTTTCTGACTTCTTGGAGAGGTTTCTGAACTTCCAGAATATCTCCTGATGAATGATGAAGATCAAAGGGTGAAGAGATTGCTCTGAACTCACACATTGCTGTGGTACCAGGGGGATCTTCTGCACAAACCCTCTCAGGGAATTGCTGGGACTTGATCAAGTTTGGAAACCATAAATCCCTTTCAAAACAGAGGAAACAAAACTCTCCTCTTCTGCTTTTTTATTTTGCTGCCAGGGTTTCAGTTTTCTTCTCTTCCAGGGAATTAATTTTGCTGCAGCTAAATGCAACACCTCCTCTGGAATGCCAAGCAGAGGGGGAATACTGCAGCACGTTTTCAGCTTGAAAACAAAATAATTGCTTTAAAAATAGCCTTATATTTCTTCATTTTATGACGTGCTCTCTTTAGACTTGATAATCATCCTTTCTTGTACTCCAGTACCTTCCCTCCCCACACCCACTCTCTCCTATCCCCCTGAAATTCGGGAGGAATGGGAGAACTCTCTGGCAGCTTTATTTCCAACACCAGCACAGGAGATGGAGGAAAGGGCTTGGGGGTAAAGGTTTTTAACATTTTTAATGAGATTTTAATCCCTTTCAGAGGCATTTTGGTCTGGACCATCCCTTCTCCAGTGACCACAGGAGTTTGCAACTCCTGGAGCCAAATGTGGGGTCAATAGGATTGGCCACAAGTGGTTTTCCTTTGAGACTTTTAAAAATGGGCGTTTTCATTTGATAAAAAAACCCCAAACCCCAGCTGTTCTCTGTGGGGGCAGAGGTGTGGGGAGCTGGGAACTAAAGGAGCATGAAACACTCGGAGGGATGCGATCAGATCACAAAAAAATGCAGAATTTTGGCTGCAGCCAGGCTGAGACTTTGGAGCTAACCTGGCTTTCTGCAGCATACCTCAGCAATGACAAACGGGGAGAGCAGGTGGAAACAAATCCATCCAGCTGCCACAGCCCAGGGGAAGTTGGAAGGAGCCTGGATCCAGCAGGTCCCTGCATGTTGTGTGGAAAAGAGGCTGCTTGTTCACAGTGCAGTGGTGAAAAGCCCATATTTTCTTAATGCCTTTTTAATGAAAAAAGAAGAAAAAAAAATCAGATGCAGGAGAATGTTCTCATTCCTTCTGTTTTTAGCTTGGCTCTGAAATGTTTCTGAGTTATCTGAGAGCTCCCTGTAATGCTGGGCAATTCAGAAAGAGAGGAGGCCCACTTGGAAAAATCTGTTTAGGGGAAGGTAAAGGCTTTTGTTTGGCTCTGAATGATTTTTGCAAAGGGAGTTCATTCTTTACATTCTGTTCTTTGTTGTGGCTCTGCTGAGTTATGAGTAAACAAAACACTTAATGCCCATTTCTGTGTAGGATTTGATGAGGATGACGTGCAGAGTATGAAGGGAAACTTGTGCAGCTTTTGGGGTGAATAAAGAAACAAGGCTTGAGAGTGGTGAATTCTTCTTGCTGAAACGCTGGGGAACAGCAGATTGTGCAAGAGTTCTCAGAAAGATGAAAAAAAAGGAGGGGGATCGGTAACGATTCTGTGTGTTTGCTGTCTTGAGAAACGGGCTGGGAATGAACTGTTCCCTGCTTGGGGTTTTGTTAAACAAACTCTTCTCCTGGATATTTTCATCCCACTTTCAAGAGAAATCTTCCCATCCTACTCAAGAGCATCAAAATCCAAAAGAAGGGTGAGGAAGATGCTGTGAATTTGAAATCACGTGAAATACTGAGAACAATTACAGTTAATTATTAAATTTTCTGCAGTCCCTGGCCTGTCCTTGCTGCTGGAACAGAGAGCAGGGCTTGATGAAGCACCTCCTTGTTTTTCTGGATTTCTCTGGGCTCTGTGCAGGTGATTCCCTGTTCCTCCTGCAGGAAATCACCCCTAATCACAGCTCCCCGTGTGCATTTGCTGCTGTGATTCATGCAAATCCATTGCAGAGCAATTTGCTTTCTCCCTCAAAAATCAGAGACAGCAAAAAAGACAGGGAGGGTTATTTTGGGAGTCCAGAGATTTTTTTCTCTCTCTCCATTTCTTACTGTGAGCAATAACCTGAAGACTTCCCTGGAAAATTTTTTGGTGGATGATTCCAACTCTTAAAGGTATTACAGAACCTCACAGAAATTAAAGTTATTTTTTCGTGGAGATGGTGTCTGTTCAATGAATAATATTTAATTGTTCATATAAAGAAAAGGAGTTTTTATGACGAAAAAAAATCTGCTTTTCTCTAGTGGAAGCTACTCACCTGGGAATGAGAAGTCTGGCCTAGAGGTCTGGTGATTAAAGGGAGCTTTAAATGTGTGAAACATTTCTCACATTAAAAGTCTGCACAGGGAGAACAGTTAATACCACAATTAACCTTTGTTAAAATGCCTATGATATCCAATGCTATTTGATTGGATTTATTATATTGCATATTTAATATAATAAATACAATTGATATAATATATTATCTACTTTTTTATCAGTCCAAGTCAGGGATATACATCACTACAGGAGCAGCATCAGAAAAACAACCACGAGAAATTAAGCTGAGATTTTTGTCACCTGATTCTGTGACTTATTTAAATCTGGTCACAGACCTCAGTCAAACATTTCAGTGGTGGTGGCAAAGAGCTCATGGGGGAGAAAAACGGTGAAGAATAATCCAAATTATAATTGTCCAGGCATGGGATCTCCTGTGTGAGAGGGATGTGGAGGAAATCCAGAGGAGGGCACAGAGCTGCTCCAAGGTTGGAGCCAGGCTGGGAGAGCTGGGGGTGCTCACCTGGGGAAGGGAAGGGTCCAGGAAACTTTTCCAGAGCTAAAGGGGCTCCAGGAGAGGGACTGGGGACAAGGGATGGAGGGACAGGACACAGGGAATGGCTCCACTGCCAGAGGGCAGGGATGGGTGGAATTTTGGGAATTGGGAATTCCTGGCTGGGGTGGAATTCCCAGAGCAGCTGTGGCTGTTCCTGGATCTCTGTGAGTGTCCAAGGCCAGGTTGGACAGGGTTGGAGCAGCCTGGGACAGTGGAAAGTGTCCCTGCCATGGCAGGGGGTGGAAGCAAAATCATCTTTTGGGTCCCTTCCAACCCAAACCAGTCTGGAGTTTTATTCCTGTGGTTTTTGGAAGCCACCACATCACCAGCTTTGGATGGAACCAGGCCAGCTCAGCACCCAGTGCTGGGATTGGACATCAACTCCTTTTGTCTTGAGTAAGCAATTTTTCCTTCCCTCTGAGTGGTCTGCAAGATCCCATCTATCCAGGCACAATCATTCCAACTATTTCTGGAGGGGGTCCCTTGCAGTGAATTCCAAGCCAGTTTCAACAGAGAAATAAACTGGGGCACATCTATGGGATAATGCACTGGAATACTGAAGAGAAAGGGGGAATTTTTCCAGAACAAGCACTGATTCATGTCAAGTCCACATCAGCAGAGCTGAGCAATGCCAGCACTTTGCAGAGTCAGAAAAGTAAACAGGAGACTGAGGAGAACAGGCTGTGGGACCCCAGGAGAAGCTCCAGGAAGGAGCTTTGGAATGACAACAACAACAACAAAAAACGCCAGAGGAGAGTTCAACGTCAGCCTGGCACAATCCCTGGTGTCATCTGCAGGGGAGCTCATCTGCCAGAGCCTGCTGCCAACCCCACGTTTCCCTGCCTTCACAAGTGTGCAGCTGGGAGGCTATTGAATTTCAGCACTGTACATTGGCAGCTCAGGAATTTGTCAGCAGGCATTTCCAGCCTGGAATATCCAGGGTGCAGAGCCATGGATGGGCTCGGTCCAGTCTGTGAGAGCTGGGCAGGAATTGCTGCTGGGAAAGGAGCTGAACCTCGTTATTTTCCATTGGTTTGCTTTTGCATCTGGATTTTGGAGAGCTCTTGATTGTGACTGGAATGTCATTGTGAAAAATAATTGGATATATTAATGTATCAATATATCAAGATATCTATTTATCAATGTATCATTATATCAATATATCTACATATCAATGTATCAATATATCTATATATCAATGTATCTATATATCAACATATCTATATATTTATATATCAATATATTTATATATCTATATATCTATGTATCAATATATCCATACATTTATATATATTAATATATATTAATATATCTATCCATATATCCCTGGGAGGGTCCAATGAGATGAGCTTTAAGGTCCCTTCCAACCCAAACCATTCCATGATTCTCTGATGGTTCTATACAGAAATTTGGGAACATCATCCACTCACATCACTTTTATTTTCTATTCTTTGTTTTTTTTCTCTCTAGCTCTAAACAACTCTTATTTCCCACCATGCAATACCTGAATGCCAAAATCCTGCTGCTCTATTATTCATTTGATTTTTAAAAACATTATTTAAACATGCTAGAAACTCAACAGCAATGATTTCTCATGTTCATTATTTTCTTTTTTTTCTTTGCATTTCTAGACCTCTTCGATAAATAGAGGAAGCAAAATATCTGTTTAAAGTAGTTTGCTGAAGACCACATAGGAAATCTCATTTTTAGCAATGGTCTGTGGACTCATCTCTGTTTAACTGAGTATTTGAGAAATTCTGGGCAAAATTGTGCCTTAAAGGCACAGCTCTGAAGTGCTATCTATGTGGAAGAAAGGGAGACCTAAGAACAAAAAAAGTCTTTTTTTCATTTGGAGTTCACTTTGTAATATCTGGGAAGCACATTTTGCAGTGGGAAGGCTGCCAAAAGCCTGGCTGTGTAGTAAATAAACATTTTGGGGGAAAAGCTGGCTGAGAGAAGATGGTTGGTGAAGGAGGATCTTGAATGTCTGGTTATTCCTTTATTTTTTCTCTTGAATGCTGACCTTCTACATGGCACCTGTGGGGTGGATAATTGACAGGTTCATCCTCCTGGATCCCTGGCAGTGTCCAAGGCCAGGCTGGATGAGGCTTGGAGCAGCCTGGGATGGTGGAGGTGTTCCTGCCTGCGGCCAGGGGTGGGACTGGATGAGATTTATTGTTCCTTCCACCCCAAACCATTGCATCAAAATCAAATTACAGTAATTCCACAACTATAAGGCACATCAGATTATAAGGCGCACTTCCGGGTTGTCTGCAAATTTCCAAACTTTGTCCATATATATGGCGCACTGGGCTATAAGGCGCACTCTTTTCCCCCAGGGAGGATCCGCGCACAACAAAGTAACGAATTAGTAACGGAATGGCGCGATCGCGGGGTTTACTGGCAGGTGCTCAATTTGCAAACATTTTTCACGGATCGGCGCAGCCTTTAAACGCAGCCCCAGGCACTCTCCCCGTGCCGCGGGCCCCGGCACTCCCACCCACCCCCGGCGCCGGCTGGCATGGCTCTCGCGGCTCGCACTTCCAGGTTGGCAATTTTCTGAACTTTGTCCATATATAAGGCACACTGGATTACAAGGTGCACTTCTGGGTTCTGATCAAAATTTTAGTCAAAATGGTGCGCCTTATAGGTGTGAAGTTATTGTAACCAATATTGTGCCGTGGCTGCAGGTGCAGACCCTTCCTGCTCTGAAATGTGGTCTGAGCGAACCCCATCCCACAGGGAGAGAGCAGCAAATCCCAGGGTGTTGCTGTCTCCTCCTAACCCAGATCCTGCTGGGTGGGATCTGCTTCAGGAGTGCAATTGTTACACAAAAAGGGGGAAAAAAAGTGGTTTTTTAGGTTAAAAGGATCACAAATCATGTCTTTGGATAGGGCAGACCTCCATATCTGCTGTGCTCTGTGCAGATTTGGGATTCTGATGACAAAAGGAGGATGCCAGGACCTTCCCTGGCTTATGCTCTGGGTTGAATTCAGATCAATAACTTCCCTCAGTTTGATCAAACTGTGCCTTACGGTGCTGGATCCCACTTGGCAAAGCTCCTGGTGCAATAACTGCTGGAACTTGATTTCTTCCCTCATCACAGAGCTGCTCTGAGGGCTGCCCTGGAGGAGCCTCAGCCCTGAAGAAGGCTCAGATTTAGAGCTGGCTTTTCCCAGTCCCTCCCAGTCCCTGGAGCTGGGATTGTTAATTCCATGCTGAAATCCCTGCAGTTCCTGGGAACAGCAGAGCTCTGCCGGCCTCACCAAGCCCAGGTGCATCCATGCAGCTGGATCTTATTGCACTTTCCTAAAATCCTTTTGCTGGCCATAAGTAAATAAATAAACAAAATCTCAGGAGCTCAAATATGTGTGGCTTTCCCTGAGCAGGCAGGGTAAACAAACACAAAGCAGCCTTTCCCCCCCCTCCTGCTGCAGAACTTTGCCAATTGATACTGGAGCAGGAATATTAACACATGCCCACTCCAAAATGTGATACCCTTTGGGGTCTTGGAGCTGAGCTCCTCTGAAGTGCTTTTTTCTTCGGCTGCCTGACAAGGTTTTTGGCTCCACTTCAGTCTGGTAAGGAGACAGCTGCTCAACTTCTGACACAAATGAAGAAAATTGATGAGATGCTATCTCCAAAATTCCCTTTTTCCTGGCAGGCACTTCTAGGCTGAGTGCTGGGAGTCACTCAAAGGTTTGGGATTTTTTATTTTTTTTTAAACCTTAGTTAGGGCAGGATTTGAGGTTTGTTTTTAATAATGCTGAACAAATGCATAGAAACTGAATGTTTGGAGCATGAACAAGGAGCACAGAATTTACACTTCCACTTACACAGCTTGTTTGCTGATGTGTACTGAGTTTTATCCACAGGTTTGCATAATTCTGAGCAATTTATTTTTCTCTGTTTGTTGTGGAAATGCAGGTGACAGAATCTCCAGGGGGGCCCTGTAAGGAGGGGTCCTCCTGGGGTGTTTCTGCAAGTCTAGGTTTTCCCAGGGTGTTTCTTTCAGGAGGGCAGAGATGTGGCTGTGTGACCAAGAGGAATAATGTCAGCAGCTCCCAGAATTTGTGTGCTCACTGTGAAATTCCTCTGCTCCTCTCTGAAGTTGGACAGCCTGATGATGCTCTCAGGATTTTGAAGGCCACTCAATACAGGGAAAATACGTTTATTTTTCAGCTGAGCACAGAGGAAACTCCTCTCATTCTGCTTCACTGCTTTGGTTTTCCTGCTCCCCAGGATAACAAAAACTACATTTTCCATGTTCCTCTTGAACTATTTCCTCAGAGTTTCATCTACAAAAACCTCAGCTGTGTAAAGTGCACCTTCAGTCCTGTCTAGCTAAAAAATTCTTTAAATTTATTGCATTGCTATCCTGTTTCATTAGAAGCAAACATCTTTGCTAGTCCAGCTTTAGACTTTATGTCACTTTGTGATTATCTTTATTGTGGCAAAGGCTTTGGGTTTGACACACGGTTTGCTGTTCCTTTTTAAACCTCCCTGGAAAAGCAGCCATGGAAAGCTCTGAATAATGCACATGACATATGCTGCCTGTCTCTCAGAGGGAACTGAAGAACCTGACAGCAATTTGCATTTTTGGAGCTGCAGAAGAGACACAGGAAACTTCAGGCAGGAGTTTTTGGGACTCTGAGGTCAAACCAAGAAGAAGAGCTCAATGAGGCTCCAACAGAGATGGGAATTGGGTGGAGAACTGAGGATGGAGCACAGAGATGGCTTGAAATGAAATATAATCCACTTGATGCCACTAAAAATTCATAAAGACATAATTTTCCTTGGGATGGTGAAACTTGGGTCCCATTTGGCAAACTTAGAGGAACAGAGGATCACAGACATGGGCTCTCCAGTTGTCCATGTGGGGAAATGCTAATTAAAGTGGGGCTGTTGATTTCTCATGGCAGGAAATGTCAGCTCAGTGCTCACCTGAGCTCTGTTTTCTTTCTTACAGGTGGAATTATTAATTAGCACCAATTTTCATTGCTCTTCACTGTTGTTACTGAGCATTCCCTGAAACCTTGTGGGAGATGGGAGATTCCTTTGCAGTAGCTGGAAGTAGAACACACAGTGGTAAAAATGTCTTGATTATTTAAAGTAGGTAAAAAAGCCTTAACCAAATATCATGGATTCATGGAATGGTTTGGGCTGGAAAGGAAATCAAAGCTCATCCAATTCCACCTCCTGCCATGGGCAGGGACACCTTCCACTATCCCAGGCTGCTCCAAGACCTGTTCAACCTGGCCTTGGGCACTTCCAGGAATCCAGGGGCAGCCACAGCTTCTCTGGATTCCTGTGCCAGAGCTTCCCCACCCTCACAGGGAACAATTCCTTCCCAATATCAAATTCTGTATTGAAGCCTGGATGTTATTAGTTCAGTATTTTTTGTAGAGGTAAGCAGACACTCTGATAAGCAACTGAGAGAAGAAGATGAAATAAAAAATTAAGTTAGGTTTGGGTTTTGGTTTTTCTTAATAAAACAAATCACAGTAATTTCATGACTATAAGGTGCACCCTTTTAACTAAAATTTTGATCGAAACCCGGAAGTGCACCTTATAATCCAGTGTGCCTTATCTATGGACAAAGTTTGGGAATTTGCCAACCTGGAAGTGCAAGCCGCAAGCTGAGCAGCGATGAGTCGTGCCAGCCGGCACTGGGGGTGGGCGGGAGTGCCGGGGCCCCCGGCACGGGGAGGGCGCCTGGGGCTGCGTTTGAAGGTTGCACCGATCTGTGAAAAATGTTTGCAAATTGAGCACCTGCCAGTAAACCCCACGATTGTGTGATTCCGTTACTAATTCGTTACTTTGTTGTGCGCGGATCCTTTCTGCAAAAAAAAAAAAAAAGTGCCCCTTATAGTCTGGTGAGCCTTATAGATGGACAAAATTCAGAAATTTGCCAACAACCCGGAAGTGCACCTTATAATCTTGTGCGCCTTATAGTTGTGAAATTAGTGTAATTTACAAGAATCAAGTACTGCACCCCCAACTCCCATTTTCACTTCCATTCTTCATTGCAAACTAGTGACAGGCACAATCAAAAATTCTGCTTTTCTGAGGAATTTTTGGTTGAATTTCTCCAGTCAGCTCATGCAGTGGCATTTGGAGGTGGCTGCTCTGTGACAAGAGAGGCCGTGGGGACACTGCTGTCCCTCCCTGCCTCACCCCAACAACACCAACTCTGCATCCATTAGTGACTGACTTGGGATATTCTTGGATTGCATTAACTGGTAGCCAGTTTTGATGTTTTCATCTCAAGCAAGCCCATTTTTGTTTTTGTGAGATTTGTTTTGTGTCCAGCTGGTCTCTCCCAGAGTGCAGGGCTTGGTTTGGAGCTCGTGCAGGTGGGAGCGCAGGACTCGTGCAGCAGAATTTACCTTTTTTAAAATATTCCCCCAGCTCCTTTGTCTCTTGGCAACTGCAAAAATAACTCCATCAAGAATAAACCTGCAAACAAGGGCGAAAAAGCAGAACTGTGTGAAGACATGAAATACTCTGGTTTAAATAGTGCTGGAAAGCTATTTCCTCCCCCTGTACCCTTCCAAGGCTGGAATGATGTGCTCTGATTCTTAAACACAAATCCTGACTTGCATAAATCCAGAGATTTCATCTGAGCAGAGCTGCAAATTGCTGGGATATTAATACCTGGATATTTTATGGCACATCCTTAAGTCAATAGGCAAAAGGGTTCTGAATAAAAGCCTTAAAATTACCTCATGAATTATTAACTCTTCCCTGTATTACCTTTGAATTATAAAAGCCTGGAAAAATAGGATGGAGAATTGAAAACATCAATCTCAGGTTCTTTAAAAACGTAATACTGATCATTTGAGCAGTGTACAAATCTTTTATTAAAGATAAAGAGGAAGCCATGCTTTTTTATTAACTCCAGGATATGTCCAATCCACATGATTAAAAATCTCATTACTAACTCAAGTCAGGGAGGTGATTTATTGGTGAAACAAAATAGGAGGTGTTTTGCTGCCCAAAGCCATATTTATGGTGAAAAAACCCTCTCAATTTGTATCTCCTTTGCTGGGTTAGGTGTTTCTGAGGGTGGATTGGATTTTCCTGGGAGTGATGGAGTTTCACTCCAGCTCTCAGCTGAAACACTGCTACCTTAAGAGGGAAAGCCTGGAGTAAAATTATAGGTACCAGGAGATACATTTTCCCTCTAGTAAATTCAGCTGGAGCAAATGATTTTGTCTGATTAGGTAATAGGATGTACAGGGAAAAAAAAAAATCTGTATTTTATACATAGTTACCATTCAAGTGGAGCTAATTCTGTAAAGCAAGTGTAGATATTTTAGGGCTTAATCGTGTATAACATATACTAATATTTCCTGATCACTATAGTAGGGATGTACTGTTCTAAAGGATCCCTGAAGTCTCATTTTGCAATGATAAAAAAATTATCAACCCAACGATGTTTTTTCCCCAAAAATACCATCCTACTTTGGGAGATACAGATCCCAGATAATATTTTTGTCCTGCTATACCTGAAGCAGGTCAAATATTTTGTGTTGTGTTAGGCAGCTCAATGGGTGAATTGTACTCTGAATTATGCCCAGCACAAGTTCTGGGATTATTTATATTCCACCCTACAATGCAAAATGGAGATAATACCGAATTTATTTACGTCACAGCAGCTGTGGAGAAACTGGGTTAGACACACTTGCATATAAAGACAAGACATTAAATGGTGCCATCAAATTCCTGCAAGCCAGCAGAAAAATAGCTTTTCTCTCCCTGCTAACCATGCCTGGATGGCTCCCAAGGCTGAGTGCGACTTTTGCACATCCCACAGGAAGTTTGGATTCTCTCCTGCCCGGGGGTGGAAGATGCCTGCTATTATGGTGACAGGTGCAATAGGTATTGAAACGTAAACCCTGCTCCTGGGGAACATATTGCCAGTGCTGGGCTCTGCTCCAGAGGGGTGTTTGGGAGAAATTACAGATCTTGAGGTAGAGAAACAGTTCTGGAAATAGGTTGCTTGAAAAAAACCTGGCAGCTTTTCAGCTGTTCAGAATGTTGGAAATGGGGAGGTTTGGGGAGCAGGGGAAGGGTGGGGGATTGCAGAGGGGTGGCAGAGATTTGGGGTTCAGACACCATGGAGGGGCTCCTGTGGCAGATCAATGGGTTTGTTGGGAGCCTGGACTCCCCTCCCTTGGGGTTTTTCCCTCTGGATTTTGGGCTTGGTGCACTGAGCAACTTCAGTCACCAACCTCAAAACTTCAGCTATTAAAATAACTATTAAAATACAGCCATGGTGTGAGAGTGCTTGCAGCTTCTTGGTTTAGAATTCTGTCCCAATGCATAGGAGGTGGAATAATGCTGAGGGGACTTCTCCCAGAGGGTGGGATGGAAAAGCTGTTTTCTAGAGAGAATCATGGAATGGTTTGGGTTGGGAGGGACCTTAAAGATCACCCAGTCCCATCCCCTTCCACGGGCAGGGACACCTTCCACTAGCCCAGGTTGTTCCAAATCCCTGCCCAGCCTGGTTTTGGACACTTCCAGGGATGGGGCAGACAGATATTCATATTCTCTGGAATATCTGAAGGACATCTTCAGCTCCAGCAAGACCCAGGCACTGCAGGGAGATGTCAGCAGGCACAGCGCTGTCAGCATGTCCCTCAGGCTTTGTGAAGTAAATGTTCTCGGCAAATGTGCTCTGTGAATTTGTAGCCTGTAAATGTGTCTTCAACTTGAGAAGTTCTGGGGTATCAGGAATTAGAGGTGGGGTTCATCTCCTGCCTGTGTTTGGCCTGTGATAATTGAACAGCTGACTGTGTTAGGAAGAGCAAAACAAGAAAAATATCTCCAAATCATATTTAAAAAAAATCTCCCTTAAATCTATCTCCCAAACGTTGTTGTCATAGTTGTGGCAGTCAAGGGAGGCTACTCAAGAGAACAAGATCTTGTTTTCTCTGGGAAATATGCTTTTCTTTCCTTTTTCCTCCTCTATTTGCACATGAGTGTTGTTATGTTTCCATTCCCATCTGGAAGGTAAAAATCTCCCTCTGAAATCTCTGTCGTGGCTGTATGAAACAGCTCCAAAGCAGGTGATAATGAACACATTCAACATCTGATGGTGATTAACAAGGAGCACTCGAGATCCTGCTGGAGGAATTTCTGTCTGTAAATGCATTACACACCAATACCTGCTCAGTCTGGATCTTTCAGGATTTTCCAGCTTTCAAAGGAGCGTTTTAGGTTGGGTGGGCAGTGTCATGTCCAATATTTTGCTTCATTGGCATGCTGCTGTTGGATGTGAGTGCTCACTAATTCAAACATGTCTTAGGATATTCCTTGTGTCATGCAGAGAATAAAAAAAGCTTGAATTAGACAAGATTAATTTTAAAAATATATGCTAATGTATATGATAAATGGAATAACTGCTCAGTTTGAAGCTTATATGGATTTTGTTTTTCAGGAATATGCTTTACAACTCTCAGGCCACACTTCTGCAACCTGGATTTCATCTGCCAGACCCTGACTTTCCTCTTTATAAATCCTTGGAGAGTTTGAATTTGTGATTTGGCTTGAGTTTAACTTTACGGTGCTAACACAAATTTATCGTGCAGGTTATTGGAAAACCCGATTTGGAGGATCTGAGGGAAAGACAACAGCTTGAAAAAGGAATGGGAACATCACAGAGCTAAACAGGCACCCAAATAGTCTGTCTAACAAGAATCAAAGTGATAAGTTTGGATTAGGGTCTAATTTACAGCTTCTATATTGTAACTTCTCCCGTGGAACACCAACGATGTCAATGATTTGACACTGCTTTCAAAAAGTACAATTACAGTATATTCCACACAAGAGTTCTGTTTCACAGGAGCCCTTTGTTAGACTTGGCAATAAGTTTGACACAGCTTGGTTCAGAGCTGAGTATTTCACTTTTTTTCCCCCAAAACACCGTTCAATAAGGTGCTCAGTAGACAAAAGGTTCACCTATCAAAACAGAATCCAATTGTATTTATTTGTGTTCTTGTGCCTGCCTGTATTTCATGTGGAGAGGTTGGGAAGTAAGGAAAGTTTTCCAGGTCGAGGCTGGAATATGTGAAGAGGTGCATCTCTGCTAGGTGTGTGATAACTCCAGAAACACCACAAATACCCTGAAAACAGAGCTGTGAAGAGCGCGGTGTTGAAAGGGAATTAAAATGTGTATTTTTGTGAACAGATCCCTTCTGATGTGGCCTCTTTGTGGGGAGTGCTGTGAGAAGGGCTCTTTGTTCAGCCTGTACCTGGTGGATTGTCAAATATCCCTGTGGCTTTTCAGGCTGGGTTTTTGTCTTGGTATGAACCCTGGGGCTGTAGATGGTTCTGTCTTTCACCCCATCCCATGCCAGCATAATTCCTTCCTGAAACCAGGGCTGGGCAAAGCTAAGACTGAAATAGAAAACAATGTAGATAAAGTACAGTAATTTCATGATTATAAGCTGCACCTGATTATAAGCTGCACCTCCCGGT
>VRYO01002782.1:30677831-30698174 GCA_009812075.1 Sialia sialis | reverse complement strand
TGTTGTTGTTTGTTTTAGAACAACATCACCTTCCATAAACTTTGTGAACAAACTCAGAACTTGCTGTGTTCTAGATCTACAACCAACAGCACTGTGTGGGGGGAAGGAATAGCAGAAGGGATACATTTTTCATTTTAAATTATACCCAGCTTTCTTAAAGCAAATTAAATTGCACTTAACCAAAGAATACAGATAACAGTATTAAACACAATAGAACATTTTAATTACTAAGAAAAACAAATGTCCATGTCTGTAGCTGCAATTAAGGGCGAGCTGTATTTGCTGTGCATTAGTGTGACTTGTATGTCTGAGCTGCAGTAATTGCCCCAATCCATCAGGTGCTCAAGCCTTGACGTGCTGGGCATGGAGAGGCTGCAGGGGAGGGCAGGAGTGGGGTGAGGATGTTTGGCAGGGTGTCTGACACTGGGGCAGAGCTGCTGCTGGTTTGCTGGAACTCTCTGTCCTCCCAGTCACAGGAAAAGGTTTGGGAAGAAAGGGATGAAGGAGTGGAAACGGCTTAAAGTTGAACCAGCAAGGGTTTATGTTGGTTATCAGGGAGAATTCCTCCATGGAAAGGGTTTGTCCAGCCCTGACACAGCTGTAGGGGTGAAGTCCCCATCCCTGGAGGGTTTCAAAGCGGTGAAAATGTGGCACTTGGGGACATGGGGCAGTGGGGGAGTCCCAACCCCTGCAGGGGTTTCAGAGCCGTGAAAATGTGACACTTGGGGACATGGGGCAGGGGTGGAATCCCCATCCCTGGAGGGTTTAAAAGCCATGAAAATGTGGCACTTGGGGACATGAGGCAGGGGTGGAATCCCCATCCCTAGAGGGTTTCAAAGCCGTGAAAATGTGGCACTTGGGGACATGGGGCAGTGGTGGAGTCCCCATCCCTGGAGGGGTTTCAAAGCCATGAAAATGTGACACTTGGGGACATGAGGCAGTGCTGTCTTTGTCAGTGCTGAGAACGCTTGGACTAATTTTAAAGGTCTTTTCTAACCTTAATGATTTGGTGATTCTGTGAAACACGGACTTTAGGGTGGAGAAGGTACACAGGGATGAGTAGGAAGAGCCTAAAAACGAAGAGGCCACTCAAATTTCCCAATTCAATCCTTGCTCTGTTCTCTCCTCTCATTCAGGATGTCCAAAGTAAATCCTCAGATATGGAAAGGGCTGGGAAGAGAAAAGAAACAATTTGTTCTCCATGCCCCTTGTGATAGAACATGAGTAATAACAGCAAAAAATCACAGCAGGGAAGAGTTGGTTAAAAATGAGGGAACGTTTTTTAATATTTAGGTGGTTAATTACTGGAATTAATTCCCTCTGTAGACTGTGAAAAGTTCTGTGGAGTTCTCAGGGCAGCAAGTGAGGAAACCTTCCTGAGGAGCACCATGGTGGAGCTTGGTCCATCCTTGGGTGAGGTGGATTTGGTGTCTCTGGCCACCTCATCCAGGGTGGACAAATGGTGTTTTTTGGGGTTTGTGGAAGGCAGAAATCCATCCTGGGATTGCCTGGGATGTCTCTGAACTGGGCTCATAAGTGACCTCTCAAGGGGAAATAAATCCAGGGAGGAAGTGATTCCTGGAGGTGTAACCAGCTTCAGTTTTTTCCAGGATTAAAAATATGTGTGATGAGCTGGTGCAGGCTTCAATCCCAGGCTGGTTTGGGTTGGAAAGGAACTCAGAGCTCCCCCAGTGCCACCCCTGCCATGGGCAGGGACACTTCCACTGTCCCAGGCTGCTCCAAGCCCTGTCCAGCCTGGCCTGGATCAATCAGCTTGAATTCATCTCCAAGCAGAGCTTTCCTGCTGCTGGAGTGGGCAGGGATGTTGTTTTATCCACAAACCCCACTAAAATGCAAGGAACAACCTCTTGTGATGTGCAACTTTGTCCTGGTTTAGGGCAGCAGGTGGGAAGAGAGAAGAGACATTTCTGCCTCTGCACATCTCCTCCTGCTGTGGCCTTTCAGCCACCAAAAAAGGGTGAGGGCATTTTTAGGGAAACTGCTGGTTAATGGTTAATTCCTGGGTCTGAATGCACATTCCAGAGATGCCACTGCTGATGTATTTAAGCAATAAAATCCAAATTGCAGCAGTCCTGGTGTGGTGTCACACTGCACACGGTGAGGAATGAGTGGCTGTAGTGCCTGGAGAGTTCTAAATCCACTGCCTGCTCTCAGGAATGGACTTTGAGTTAAAAAATCAGAAAAAAAAAATAAGAGCAAGTTAAACAGGTAGAAACATCAGTTTACTATCACTGGCAGAAATATGATTTACTCAGCAGCCAGTGAGAAAACTTTATTTATGCAGAAGTGCCGGTAAGATCTGTATTGCAGGAGCAATAAATTGTAGTTATTCTATAACCAACTGATATATTTGATCACTTGATGACTCAGTATCTACCTAAGCAATGAAGTTGTGTGCTGGGTTTGAGGTTCTTTTCCATGTCAAGTTCCTAAATAAGGTAAATAACCTCAAGATTTCAGAGCTGTGTTAATCCAAATGTGCTCTCTGCATCTCAAACATCAACAACTTAAAGTAGTTTTGCTTTTCCTTTGGGCCATAAAAAATGTCAATTCTGGGGTCCCTGCTAATTTAAAAGAAAGAGAATCCAAGAAGGTTTAATACCCACCAAATGCAAGATTCAGTGGTAAAAATAATCCTATTTTATGTGGAAGGAACACAAAGGGAGCAAGGAAAAGTCTTGCATGGAAGAATGGCCAAATAATTTATAAAATCATGGAATTACAGAGCAGTTTGGGATGGAAGGGACCTCAAATATTACCCAGAGAAGGGGGCTCAGCTCCCAGTGAGATTTTCTCCTAAGCCTCCCTTCAGGACTGGAGAATGTCTCCTGGTTTTCCAGCTGGGTTAAGCATCATTCTCTGCTGTACACACCAAATTTACTTTTATTTTCACTGACTCTCTGCTTTCATTTTGAAACTTCTTGGTTTTCCTGAGCTCCAAGAGAGCTGGCAGCTGTCTCAGGACATCACCCTGTGCCATGGAAATCTGGATGATTCATTTGCCTCCAAAGAGAGAGCTCAGAGCTTAAAACCCTTTTCAGAGCCAGTAGAAGATGTGGATTAGGAGGATCTTGGTTTCCATCTCCCAGAGAGCTGCCAAAAATTCCCTTCTCTGCTGCTGTGGCTCTTGTGCCACTCAGCACTGTGCATTAAATGACATCAGTGATGTTTGTCGTGTGTGACTTGTCCTGGAGGCATAGATATGGGCATTGTTTTGGCTCTTTTAGTGTTTTTTAATCCAAATATATTTCACTGTGGCTGTTTGAGGTAGCACATAAGAGAGTGTGGGGCAGCATGGGGTTTGGCCTGGAGAGCACTTTGCTTCCAGACAGAGTTTATTCCAGGCTGGGGTTAATTCCTAAAAAAACCTTATTTTACAGAAGGAATCTGCCTCTGCTGTGGAAGGAGCTCATGTGGAAGGAGCCATGGCCATGCAAGGAGGTGCTGAGAACCCTCTGGCTGCTTTTGGATTTTTATTTTTTGGTGGAATTTTATTCCAGTCTCTATCTGGTGCTGTGGGAGAGCACACCCAGTGCCAGGGCACCACGGATTTTCCTGGGATATGGATTTCACTTTTTCTTCATAAAATTCCAGAATGCTTTGGGTTGTCCCATGGGCAGGGACACTTTCCACTGTCCCAGGCTGCTTTAAGTCTCCTCCAGCCTGACCTTGGACACTTCCAGGGATTCAGGGGCAGCCACAGCTGCTTTGGGAATTCCAGCCCAGCCAGGAATTCCCAATACTCCAATTCCCAATATCCATCCCTGCTCTCTGGAGCCATTCCCTGTGTCCTGTCCCTCCATCCCTTGTTCCCAATCCCTCTCCAGATCTCCTGGAGCCCCTCCAGGCCCTGAGCTCTCCCTGGACCCTTCCCTTCTCCAGGTGAGCATTCCCAGCTCTCCCAGCACTTCCTCATAGGAAAAGAAGCAGAAATCCATTCCCAGAGTGGGAAGCAAAGCTCAGGAAATGGGAAAGACTCTTCCAAACCCCTCTCCTGGTAACTAAACCCAGAGTGTGGCTGCACCCCCAAAAATGCTCTTGATCAGAGAAAGGAAACCTGTGAAAAATCAAAACTGCTCTTCAGATGTGCAATCCCTGCATGAAAAGGTGTCACTAACACTGAGAATCTTTTCCCAGGATTTTTTTTTTTTTTTGGCACTTCCACTCCTGCTAGTTTATTACCCTGCTAATAAGAGCACCAGCACCAGAAGCACAAGCAGCACCAGCCAGATTTTCTGTGTCCCACCTCTTGTTCCCTGGTTAATTTACAGCCCCTGGCCTCTCTCCGTGGCTCTCACCAACCATGGGATGACTTCATGTGCCTCCTGTGCAAATCATTTCTGTGAGTTCAGCATGCCTCTAATAATCAGGCCCTCTAATTTGGTTTGCTCCATTCATTGATTGCCCCAAATATGATTTTGCAAGGCGAAGCTCCCCGAGTCATAACTACAAAAAAATGACAGGCAGTACTTTTTGTAATCTCCATATTTGACGCATGAAAGAAGGCTAAATTCCTGTTTGAATAAACAACATAATAAGGTTATTGAGAATAAGACCATTACTATATAAAATTATGTCTAAGTGGCAGATATAATTAACATTGGATTGTAATTACACTAATTACAAGTCACATTAAGATACTCCAGTAATGACAAAGTGAGCACCCTATAATTGAATGGAATAAGCAGGGAAACATGCTGCTCACACTAATTACCTAAATGAGCTAATATGTCTTCGGAGTGACAGCCATGCTCAGTGTTATTACACAGGCAAGACAATTTTGTAAGTTAAAAAAAAATCTAATTTCCTTCCTTCCTTCTCTTCAGGACCCATTTCAAATCATCAGCAGCTTCAGAATTTCTCTCTTGAGCCAAAAATAGAGAGATCCCACAGTTCAGGCCTTTGCTAATTTTCTTCAACACAGGACAATTTTTAGGGTTATGCTGCAATTTTTGATGTGTTCCTGCTGCTTCCAAAGTAAAATTGGGCTTGTTCTGGGTTTCTTGGTGGGCTCCTTTGGCAAAGTCGATCCACTGTGATTTTTTTTTTTCCACTTGTCTAAATTTGAAGCAAACAAAATAATGTAACTTAAGCTCAGCGTGCTCTACAACATAAAATGGACTTATTTTGTTGGCTCCAGAGTAACAAATATGGCTTAGAACAGTCTGGCTCCAGTTGTGCCCTTGAGAGTGGTAAAATTTGAATTATTCAAGGCAATTAGTGGAAGCATTGCAGTGGAACTCAAATTTCAGCCCAAGCTTCTAAGAATAAAAACTAATATAAGAACAGGAATTCTCCATGTTGTGGAAAAAAATGCACATTACTTTTCCTTTAAACACCTCCAGCTGTCTGGGGCTGGGAGCTGGGAGGAAAAACAACCTAACAGACAATTTAACAATCAAAAAATAGTTCTCTAAGAATTAACAAACACGAGCCAGCGCACTTCATCAGATTGTCTGGGCTTCAAACCTCTCTGCGTGACGGATGAAAATAAAATTTTTGCTTTATGGGTGGCTCGATTCTCAAAGACCCAGAGCACTGACAATCCCCATTTTTTTGGTGATAGCCAAAAAATCCCAAGCATATGGTTCCTGAGCCACATTTCTGCCTGTTGTTGTTTATTTTTACCCCGGGGTGTGGGAGGTTCACTGGCAGAGCACTCGGGTGCCAGCACTTTGATGAACTCTTTTCCTGTCACCAGGAACGCCGTGGCTTTTTGGGAAGCATCTGACAGAGGATGAGGAGGCAGCTGAGTGGGAGGGTGTCCTCAAATGGAAAGAGACGTCAAAGCTGCTGGTGAAAAATGAGAAAATGAGATGTAGGGGTGTCTGGGAGGCACATCCAACCCTCCTGGAGATGGAGCTTGGAAGATTAGGTCAAGGAAAAAAAAAAAAAAATAAAGGAAAAAAAAAAAAAGATCTGGCAAGGGAATTAGGGGATTTGTGGTTTTATAAAATGGTTTGTGGTGTGGAGTTTAGGAAGTGAAGATTTGCTGTGGGCCTGTCCTTGGGAGGTTCTTTGGAAGGGCTGAAGGAATCCCAAGGGGATGGCAGAGGGAGATGGCAAAGCAGCACCAGAGAACTCTGAAAAAAAAAAGGGGGGAAGGAGATAAATTTAGAAAAAAAAATGGAGAAAAATAGAATAAATGGGAAAATTATGGAAAAAAGAGGAAGAGCAATGGGGGGAGCATCAGTGATAGCATTGGACATTTTTAAGAGGAAAAGGACAACTACAGGTTCCCTATTGGGAAAGGAGAGGAGAGCAAAATGTTAAGGGAATGTGCAAGGAATAAAGAAAAGAGGGATCATGAGGAGGATTAGAAGTGGGGCGCAGACAGGACACAGCCTGGAATGGGAATGTGTGAGGAGAAAAAGTAAAATCCTCTCTTAGTTTTGGCTTTAGAGAGACTGCACAGAATTAGTTCGGCTCCAGACAACTGTTCTAGAAAGTGAAAGTTTGATTTGGCTCACAGAGTCACCAGCTCCAGCCATCCTTGCAGGTTTTAAAAGGAAAGAAATGATAAAATCCTAAATCTGCCCAAAATCCTTCATCTGGACTCCACCTGGGTCCTTATTCCTCCTCACACAGATCCATGCAGGGACTTGGTGAATTGCAAAAACAACAAATCCTTCCTTGGGAGAGATGGAAATGTCAAATTTGACATGGCATTAGCAATCCCCTTATCTGTGATAACACAGTAATAAAGAAATAAATTGATATGTGAATTTATCCCAGCAGCTAGTCTGGTTCATTAGTCTGCATCCTGATGTAGGAATGTGTTTTACAACTGTCATTGCTCATATTAACAAATACATGAGAAACTGTTGCTAAAATGTAAAAGTGCATTAAAAAAAAAAACCAACCCCTCTAATTACCAAAGTTTTTTTTTGATTGAAAGCATTTATCCAGAAAAAGTTACCTGAGAATTCGAGTTCCAGAGAAAATTGTGATTTAAATTCAGAAGACCATCAAATGAATAATTTTAACAGATTCTCAGCTCTTCTTAAACAGATGACTGTGTGTTTGCAACTGAATGTTTGATAAATGAAAAGAGACGAAATGTTCTACTTTTCAGCACATTTTTCCCCACAGCTGGTGCACAGACTGAGACTCAGTGTATGTTGCTTTAGCCGTGATTTTTCAACTTGAGGTTTGCTATATTTAGCTCCACGTATATTTAGAACTGATGGAAGTAAATTTTGTTAACTTTGGGAAATGGTGCTGAGCTGGACATCGCTCCAGCTGAAAAATATCAGGGCTGCTCCTAAATTTCATGATGCTGGGAATTACCAGCTCCAGGGATCCCTGTGAGAGGTTTTCCTGCACCAGAAATGTGGCTGTTTATTAGGACCATGCATATTTGAGGAGTATTGTACACATCTGGGAAAAATAAGGATACCTGGGGATTTGCTGAAGCATTTTTAATAACAGTTAACTTGTGAGAAAGTGTTTAAATTGGCAGAAAGCTTGGGTAGATATTTTCCTAAAGGTCTGTTCCCTAAGTGGAGTGATAATAAAAGGTCATTCCATATTCCCACTCCTGCTCAGGAGCTGTGACCGTGCTCACAAACCTGCTGGAACATTCCAACAGGAATTCCCAACACATTTCACTCCATGTGGATGCTTTGTGCATTCCCTGCTGTACACATCCTTAACTTTTCCAGCGATAATTTTTTCAGCACATCTTGCTGATAAATTTGGGGCTGGGCAGAAGTTTTTCCAAAAAAAAAAAAAAGGGACGAAATGTAAATGTTCCAAAAATGAGTAAAGACTCAAAAAAACAAATGGAATTTTGACAAGGTGTCATGTTGGACATGATGATCTTGGAAAACTTTCCCAACCTTAATGATTGTTAGATTTCCATGTATTGCTTGTGTTCTAGCACTGACATTGGTAACTTCTCTCGCTTTCCTAAATGCTGTGCAAATTCTAGTTTAGCAGAATGTTATGATGAAGCTGTTGAATAAAAATGCAGTTTGAGTGATTATAAAATAACCAGCTCAAGGTTCCCACTATGCTAATCGAAACACCAAAGTTAATTTAGTTGTTATTTAGAACAGCAATTCATTCAGATCAGCAAAAAAAAAAAACGAAAAAACAGTTCTCAGCCTCTCCAGATAAATAACAATCAGGGAAAAAGGAGTAATTTATTCCAATTGGATTTTATCAGCACAGGGCTGCTGCAGAACTGCTTGGTAGCACAGCAAAGGTTGGAACATCTCCCTGGGCTGTGTCAGAATTTCTGCATTTCTGCTCCCAGGAACCAGGGACAGGAGAGGGAACAGCCCCAGGTTGCACCAGGGGAGGTTCAGGTTGGATTTTAGGGACAATTTCTGCACAGAAAGAGTGGTTAAACACAGGGTTTATTGGGCATGGTGGAATCAGCTGATGCTGGCACTTTATGATCTTGAAGGTCTTTATGATTCCACAATTCCACAATTCTGTGACTCTCCTCGGGGATCTCAGCCTGGGCAAGCTCTGTGCTGAAGGACTGAACTAACCTGGCGAAGATTTGCATATGAATTTATTTGGCAATGCCAGGAATAATCCTCTGGGTTTGCTCTGAAATGAAATCCCCCCAGTGAGTCCCTTCTCTCACACAACTCAAATATTTAGGATTTGCGAGGAATACGATATCCAGGGGAGGATCAGGCTTCCCTGGTCAGCATGGAGAAGGAGAAATGTCAGAGTGAGGGGTTGGAGGATCGTGTTTAGGAGAACAGAGAGACTTTGGCCACACAAAGCCAACCCAAATCCTTCACAAGCCCAGCTTTGGTTAGACTTTTATTAGAGTCCCTAAAGCTCTGTGGGATGATAAAAATGTGCAGAAGTGGAAGAGGTTTGGACAGGCCTGTTAGCACTGAGACATTTGAGTCCCTTTTTGGGGGCTACTGAGCCTGGGGCTCTGTGTTCCTTGGCCAAGGAGGAGTTGAATATCGCCTTGCTGATGGATGTGTGGTCCTGGGAGAAGTGCACATCTCCTGCCCCTGGAATTCCAGCTGCCTCCCAGCCAGCAGGATTGTCCATCAGCACTCCCAGCACCAGCACCAGCTTGGGATTCATGGAAAAAGCTGAATTTGGTTAGAACCCACTGAGGAGCGACGGTAATTGATGTGTCTCCATCCTTTCTGAGCCACTACAGCTCGGGATTTATTCTGAATAAATCTCACCCAGGGTTTAGGGTAAGCAGAGAGGATCCATCTGGGGATTTTACATCTCGTGGGCTACAAAAGGGTCTCCACTGACAACTTTTATTGCTCTGCTGTCTCAAAATCTGAAAGCATTAAAAGTTTTTCGTTAGAGGGAAATACTGATCAGGAAACAGCCCAGACCAGGAATCCATATGAAGAGCAATTACTGCCCAGTTTGGTGATGGATTGAATACCAGCCCAATTTAGTAATTTTACATTTTGCTTTTTGTAAAAATAAATGGCTGTGTGATTAAAGCATCAAGTGCTGTGTCTCAGGCTTACAGGAAGCAGGGACTGAATTAGTTCACTTAACACTCACCCAGCTTACCCAGGTCTCCCATGAGGAGTTTGAAGATTTGTTTCAGGCTTGAACTTACATTTTTATAAGCTCGGATTAAAAAAATAAATACACAATAATAAAAAAATATCAGGCAAGATTCCTAATTCACTATTCCTTCTCAATCTGGATGTAAAAATATTCCCTTTTTCCCTTCCCCACTGCACACAATACTTGGTCTGATCAGTGCCACTTGTTTATTCCTGCAATTTATTCCTACCCTGCTTTTTTTAAAAAAACAAAATATAAATTGACCAGGAATAGAAATATTCCCAGTGTGGTTTTTTTCTTTTAAAGCTATTTAATGTAGAAATCCTACAATATTATAAAAGCTGCTGAAATGACTTCACTCTCACCATATCTCTGTGTAATGAATCAGCAGAGGTACTAAAAGCAATTTGGAATGCAAGTGTGGGCCCTGCCAAATTAAGAGGTTGGGGAAAGTCTCTCTTAGGAGTTAAAAGCATCCAGCCTGTTGCCAAACAGGCTCTACTTTTAATAAAAACAATTCATTTGCAGAAAATAAGAGCAAATTGGACAGGGTCTTTTAAAAATTTTAAAACGCCTCGATTTTGCTTATTAGAACCAGTTATTAAAAGTTTAGAAATAGCAAACTGAAAATAAAAGAGCTGAGATGACTCCTGCAGTAGATGAGCATGTATAGAAAAGAATGTTTCGTTTTTGCATTTATTCCCTGTTAAATAAATGTAACTTATCAGCCATCAGACCTGGAGTAAAGGGGATGGCTGGGGTTTGTGCATTTTATTTTTCATCTTTGTCTCGTGAAAATTACACATTTCAAGACTTAAGTCCATCTTGTTCATCCTTTCTTCTTTTTCCTTGGGTAAAAAGGTGGATTTAAGGCTTAAAACATGGCAAATCCCAGAGAAGGATGCTTGAGGAAGGAAGGAAAAAGAAAAAAAAAAAGTAAAAAACCCCAAGTTTCCCTCTCTTGTCCTGGGGTTGGAGAACTCCAAGACTGTTCCAGGTTGTTGAGCCTGACAGGACAGAGATTTTATTCCATTTCTTCTTCATCTTCCTGGCACTGGCTCTGATTGAGGACTTCTGTTCTGGAAAACAACTTGAAGAATAAGTATTTAGGACACATTTTGTTTTTTAGTGACCCAAGACCCAGGCACACCTCAAAACTTGAGTAATTTCATATTTACCATTTAAACTCAAAACTTGAGTAATTTCATATTTACCATTTAAACTCTGCTGGAATTTCACAGAAGCCTGAAATTTTAGCAGGACATTAATGCTGCTTCTTGTTTTGCCTGTTCCTTCCATTTTCCTCTAGGATTAAGGATGGAATTAAACCAACATGAAGCTCTGGCCAGTTTGCCTCTGGTCTGTGTTGCACACAGTGGTTTAAAAGCCATAATTGAGCAGTTTCAGTTATTTTAAACTTTTATTTAAAGGCACAGAATAGTGATGTTATGCAGATGAGTTTTGCTGTCAGCTGTGGACTTTCTGAATAAAGTCTTGCTTTCTCTATTCCTGCTTTTTTAGATTTATGACTGAGGGATAAATTTTTCCATGTGGACCACAAAGGAAATGTGTGGCTGGTGCCACAGTTAGGGGCTGCTGGTTCTATAGAAAATTCAGTATTCAGCTGTTTCTGGCTAATTTCTTCTCAATTCCTAAAATTCTTCCTTGCTGACAGTTTAAAAACTTGCTTTCTGTAATTTATGTCATCGCTGAGGCTTGTGTCGGAAGAAGTGTGTTTGGATTCTGAGCTAAACCCAGGATTTGTGTTACTAAACCAGGAATAACATTTGCATTGAATGAAGCTCCAGCTAACCTATTCTGCTGTACTTGAGACCCTCCAAAAGCTGCAGGGGTAAATCTCAAAATTCAAGTGCTTTTGGGGTAGGGGCTGTTGGAAAGGCTCTATCAAAGATATCCAACATTAGTTTAATGAAATGGGACCATAAATTATGTCTGTGAGAAGTGAAAACTCAGGAGTTGTGCTGCAGAAAATAGGACTGGCAGCATCTTCCTCGCTGCCAGGTGATAAAGTTTCTTAATTACAGCCCCAGCTGGAATGAGAGGTCTTTGGGAATTGGACTGGGTTCACACAAGCACTTATCAGGAAATATAAACAGTTTATTTATTCATAGGCTTCTTGCTACAGGTTCTTGATGGACACTTGTGCTTCCTCAATCCACTCAATTCCAAATTGTTCTTTTGTGCAAGAACTTGATGGCAAAAGTGCTGTAATTTAATTTAGCACAATGTCTTTAAAACAATGATGTTTGTTTTTTAAATGAATATTTTATATGTTGTGTTTAATTAAAATAAAAGTCTGCTACTGATCTAGGAGACGCAAAACAGACTCGAGTTCGTATTTATGAAGTGTAACAATATTGGCAAGAAACAACTTATCTTGTTTATGAGACATTCCTCCCATTACTGCTCCAGATTGCAGACGTTTTATTGCTGAGCTTTCCATGGTTTACAATTCAACAAATGGAGCGAAACTGTCAGCATGGAAATCAGGCTGTGAGCGTGGCTTGGAGGAGCTGGGTTTCTGAGGCGAGTATTTACAGATCAGGAGCAGATCGGGCTGGAGTCCCTGGAAGGACAGAGCAGGAATCATGGAATTGGGGTTGGAAAACCTCTTCCGACCATTTAGTCCAACCATTCCCAGGTCAGCACTGCCCCACGTCCCCAGGTGCCACATCCATGTGGCTTTGAAACCCCTCCAGGGATGGGGACTCCAGCCAGTGCCAGGGCTGGACAACCCTTTCCATGAAGGAATTGTCCCCAAATCCACCCTGATATCCTCCGGCCATTCCCTCTCCTCCTGTCCCTATTCCTGGAGCAGATCCCAAATTCCTCTGCCTGTCCCCTCCTGTCAGGGAGTTGTGCAGAGCCACAGGGTCCCTCCTGAGCTCTTTTTCTCCTTCTGAGCCCCTTCCCAGCTCCCTCAGCTGTTCCTCATCACACCTGAGCTCTTCCAACAGGGAAAGAGGTGAATTTTTTTGCTTTCATTTCCAATATGACACATTTGAACCTGGCCTTGGGCATTTTCAGGGATCCAGGGGCAGCCACAGCTTCTCTGGCTGTGCCAAAGCCTCCCCAGCCTCACAGAGAATTCCTTCCCAATATCCCATCTAACTCTGTCATTGTGAATTCATTCCCCCTTGTCCTGCCATTCCATTCCTCTGCAAAAAGCCCCTCTCCAGCTCTTTTGTTGTCCCCCTTCAGGTACGGAAATATTTTGCTCTAATTAATGAAAGCACCCCCAGATCAAAGCCCAGCCCAAAACTTTCATGTTTTCCACGTGTAGCCATGGAGTTGCACATCTTTCCAGGCTCCTCATTAGTGTGGAGGGTCTGTACCTCAATAATTTTAATAATAGCACTGCAGGCTGATCGCTCCGCTGGGGGAAGATGCAATTAATTAAAGCAGTGTGATGCCAGCAGGTCTGTCCCATTTTGCAGGTGAGGAAAGGTGAGCTGAGCAGTGCTGTGGGTGTGCCACGAGGCACTGGAAAAAGACTGATGGAAATCCATGGCGTTGTCCTTCCAGACAGGGAACACAGCACAAATTAATTCCAACTCTTGGGGATGAAACTGGTCAGTTCTCTCCCCTTCAGGGGCAGATTTTCATGAGAAAATTGTTGTGTTCCTTCATAGCCACAGTTATTCAATGGGCACACAAAAAATAGGAACAAAATTGGATAAATTCAGCTACAAGGAGGCATAAATCCTTGAGCAGTTCTGATGCAGGACTTGTTTTTGAGACCTCCTGTCTCTCTTCCCTTCTCTGTTTCATCCTGAGCGTGTTCCCCGCTGCCAGATTTCTTCTGAGGTTTCACAGACGACTCCAAATCCAGAGATTCATTATCCTCTTACTCATTTTTTCACACAACAATATTTTGACCAGTTTAATCATCTGCATGGAGAGTGTGGAAGTCTTGGCAGCTACTTGGCATACTAAGATAGATTCCCAAAAAGACCAGATATGCTTCAGAAATGTTGGAGAATGAAGAGAGGAGATGTAATTTTATTAATCATGCAAGAGAACAGACAGAGGAATGTCTGCTCCTCACTTCTCTCCCTCTCCTCAAATTCTTTCTTGTCTGAATATCCAAATCTCTTTAGGATATCAATCCCTGCATTGTTGTTCCATGTGCAGTTGGCTCCATGTGGTCTTTAGGAAAGTTAAATGAGTTCCTTAAATGTCATGCTTAGTTATTCTATGGATTTTTTTTTTTTTTTGTGGCTTCTAATAAAGTTATGTCAGTGCTGTTTCTAAATTTATATCATTTTAAGTCTGAGCAGTGTAAGTTTTAAGTGCATAAGTGATCAACAACTTTTTAGAAAGATTCTTTTTTCTTTTCCTTGAAAAAATAGCGACGTGTGCCCTCAGGAACATTCTGTGACCTTTATCTTCATTGGCCACTGGTCACTGATGCTCTTTCACCACTTCATACTTTAAATTTCCAGTATTTTGCTGAGATAAACAGGGCTGCTTTAGACAGTTGGATTCTTCTGGGTGGTAAATCCATGAGAAATCCAGGCTGTATTAGACAAAGTCAAATGCCTTTTCCGTGTGAAATGGGAGGCGGTGTGAAATAACACAGCATGCACAAAGCTACTATTATGTGTTCTCTGATGTCTACACAGACAGGCAAGTATCAGTGCAGAAAGTGATTATTCCAACATATTTTGGATCCATATGTTTATTCCTCCTTCCTCACAAGATGGCAGCTTGCATGGAATGAGAAAAAAAAAAAAAAGTGCAATAGGCTCAGATCCGTCTCAGTGTAAAAGCAGGAAGGTTCTGGAACTGGAGTGATCTTAATATTGGCCTGGATGGGACTGACTGTGCTCCCCTGGCTATGGAAATCCTCAGGTTTGGGTGCTGGAGATTTGGAAGTGCCCAGAGCAGATTCTGGCACAGGAGCAGTGGGTCAGTGCATGCAGCTGGGAAATAGAGAGGAATAAAGGAGACCAGGCATTTACAATGACTGACAGCTGCTGTGTTATTCCTGGCTTTCCAAGGAGTTTCTGATTGAGCCAGAGAGAAAAACACAAAGCTCTGTGCTGGGATCTGCAGCCTGTCCTGGGCTGGGTTTCCTGGTGGAATGGAATGGAATGGAATGGAATGGAATGGAGGAATTTGGACATGCATGGAGCAAAGTTTGGTAGGGGCAGGAGAAATTTAGTGAATCATGGGATGAAAGGTCCTTAAAGATCACCTAATTCCACCCCTTCCATGGGCAGGGACACCTCCAAGTGTCCTCTTGCTCCCAGTCCCACCCAGCCTGGCCTGGGACACTTCCAGGGTTATCTCACTTCCAGTTCTAACACATGACACATCAAAATCTCACTCATGACACTGGTATTGCCTCAAAAAAATATTGCTGTTCTCTGCTGAAAGTTTGTGGGCCACAGAGGGGATCAAAAGTTATTCTTTGGTCTCCATTCCTTTGGACATGCTGCTTGTTTGCTCTTCCAGTGGGAAGTTTCCCCCACCAAACCAGCTCTTTTGGATTTAACAAACTTTTGCAAAATGTATTGGAGAGTTTCAAAGCTCATGTTTGCTGCAAGATTTCACAAAAGAAGAAATTTAGCCCCTGTTAATTTGTCAGAAGTTTTTCTTTGATTATTTCTGAGTATCCCACCTGGAATCCTTCTTCAATTGCAATCCTGGAGCCCCTCCCAGCAGCCAGTGAGAAAAAAAAATATTACTCTAAATTCTGATAATTAGCTATGACCTTCTAATTCTTTTTTTGCAGTGCAAATTTATCATTTATATTTCATTCCTCTCCTGTTTTGCTTTGTGGCGTTGAGTTTTTTTTCCCCTTTTCTCCAGTGAAATTCAACTTCTTTCCCTGCTTTCTGGAATTTTTCGAGGTTCATGATCCTCTGTAGATCATGCCACAGAAAACGATAATTCTGTTAATCATGACCTGTGCTCACATTTTGTGGTGTCACCTGCAGCCCCTTTGGAGCTGTTGTTTATTCCCAAATCCAGGACACCACAGGGTGTCCAGGCACATTTTGGATCTGACGACCATTACGTTTGTCAGTGGAAGCTTTTAGCTGTAATCTCAGCTCTGGGTGGCTCAGAAAGAAAAGGGAGGATGGGGAGCTTTTCTTTGTTTTTCTCCCCTCACTTCCACCACTTCTTGCACCTTCACTAAATTTTCTCCCAGGTTTTATCCCAGGGCTTTTATCCCTTTCTGCTCCCTCTCCCACCACCCCTCTCCCACCTGCTGATCCCACTGCTCCAGACATGAATTCTCCATCCCCAAAACCCATTTCCACTGCGTGTCCTTTGCCTGTGCCCCCTGCCAGGGTGGTTTTTTTGTGGCATTAAAGGCATTGCAGGACCTGTTCTAATTCCCAGTCCCTCAATCCATCTGAAGACGCCTCATTTTTACATTGGCTGCTCCAAGTGCAGGAGCAAAAAATGCTTTTACGTAGGAAAAGATTGAGAAGAAAGGTCTCAAAAGCTGGGAAAGCTGTTCAGCTTCCCTAGCACAAGGGCTCACTTGCACTGAGTTCAGCTCAGACTTCTGGCAGCCTGTTAAGCTCAGTGTTTCTGAGCTCAGTTCTATTACGTGTATGATTATTGACTAAAAGTATTCTTTCTCTTGCTAAGTCACAGATGTCAAGTTCCAATTCCATTTGCAGTCATGATCCTGTATTCGTGGACATTCCAATGTATCTGGGGAGCAGATAAATTATTCATATAATCTTATTTTTGATTGATTTTCATGTTTTAGTAATGTAAGTGGTGATCTATCCAAATACGTGACCACAAAACTGTGTTTGAAGGTTGCAAAATCCAACTGTTGCAAACACAAAATATCTGTTCAGGGAAAAACCCTTGAAATGCCATTTTGTATGCTTAGAAAAAGTTAAATTTTTCTCTGATGGGCTGTCCAGCATGATCCATGCTCAGGGTAATATTTAAATCTTTATGTGGGTAGGGATGGGACGCACTGCTGCTCTTGATTGGAATGAGATGAGCTTTAAGATCACTTCAACCCAAACCATATGGGGATTCTGTGATCCCAAATGAAAATAATAATAATGATAATAATAATAATCATAATAATCCCACTTTCTTCTGTCAGAACACTTGCATGTGTGCTGGAAGCATTGTAACAGGCTGTCACACTTTCTAATGACTGTAATTCATCATGGGAAGCCATCAGTTTGGAAATAAAATATTGCTCTCTGGCATGGAGATTGATGGCCATGGTCTGTTTATTGATTGCACTATAAAAAATGAAAAAAATGGGGGGAAAAATTTAATTTTTTGAAAGCTGGTAGCACCAGGATAAGTGATTTGAAATCTGCCATTTTCCTTTTTTTGCAGTTCTCTACAATGTGGCTGCAACATGGGAAGAGACAGAAAATATGGTGTTATTGTGCAAAAGCCAACTTCATATTATTTTCTTTCCATATGTTTTTCAGTGCATTAAATATTTAAAACAGTGTCATCACTCATCAGAAATGAATATACCTGTCACTCACCCCTATAAGTCTGAGATTTTGAAGAGCCCTGGTTTCTGCAGTAAAACCTTTCTGAAATAAGAGCAGAGCTGGTTGAACAAAGCACGGAGTAGGGCAGCACGCTTTTTTAATGTAAATAATTTGGATTTCTTCTGATTTTCTCATTTCTGCTTATTTAGTTGGAATGGAGGGAAGCAGATTCCTGAGTGTTGAAGTTCTCAGTGTCTCTGGTGAGGAGAGGACTGACCCTTAACAAAATAAAGATCTTGGGTTAGGGACAGGTCAGTGAATCCCAGAATCACTGAGGTTGGAATGACCTTGAAGATCATCAAGTCCAAGCTGTGCCCAATCCCCAACTTGTCACCAGCCCTGAGCACTGAGTGCCACCTCCAGATTTTCCTTGGACACCTCCACCACCATCACATGCTTACAGTGATCAAAATAAAGAATATTTTCAGATCTTCTTCTCCTTGAACTGTTACTGATCTCAAAGTAACTCAGCATCTTTCTTCAGCTGCAAAGTCAAGGACCAAACTGTTCCATGAATTTCATTTTATTTTGGGGATACAGTGAGACTCCACCACCTCCCAACACCTGAAAGCCCTTTCCAAGAAGAAATTCCTCCTGGTGTCCAACCTGAACCTCCTCTGGCACAGCTTGAGGCCTTTTCCTGTAGGACATGCCAGTAAAATTCAAAAGAAATTCAAATTCAAAGAATTGAACCTCAAGTCCAAGGAATTTTAGGGTTGAGGGTGATGGCAACATTGGAGTAAATTCTCCTAAATGGACGAAGAGATGAATTTGGTCTTCCCTTTCTGGGAGTAACAACCAAGAAGGTTTTCCATAAATCTGAGGCACAATTATTGTGGATCAAATCATGTGTATTCTGTACATTTCAATGACTTTCAGATCACTGGGGTATCCATGGTTACATCCATCCCAAAGTCATCTCCATTTGGGAAAAGAAATCTATGACCTTAATGTCTTTTTGTGAAAGCACAGAGACATTTTCAAGTATCTGTATTTGTTAAATTCCAAATTGCCTTTCTAAAAATACAATTGTGAACTCCTTGGGAATTAGAAGGAAGACATCTATTTCAGAAGGATAATTTTAAAGTAAATTTAGGCCGAGGTGAGGCCTAAAATTCTGGCGTTTTGTTCTTGTCATGGAGACATGGGGAATGAAAATCCAGTGGTCATGGTGATCTTACAGTGACCAAAATAAAGAATATTTTCAGATCTCCTTCTACTTGAGCTGGTACTGATCTTTCAGCATCTTTCTTCAGCTGCAGAGTTGTGGACCAAACTGTTCCATGAATTCTACTGTATTTTGGGGAGACAGTGAGCAGAAAATTCATTTGACTGGTCTAACCCTAATGGCAGACTCAGATGTGGTTTGGAGGTTTTGAATCTTTTAATACTTGCTTTGGAAATAATTAAACAGTTTAAGAATTAGGAACCAAATCAGTGTCAGTGGTTTTCTGGAGGAGGCTCAGGGGGAACCTCAGTGATTTCTACAACCCTGACAGGAAGGTGGAGTGGGGTGAGTGGGCTCTTCTGCTGCGTCCCAAGTGAAAGGACAAGAGGGAACAGGATAAAATTTCACCGGGGAGGTTCAGATTAGATACCAGGAAAAAAATATTCCCTGCAGGTGTGGTCAGACCCTGGAATAATTTGCCCAGGGAAGTGGTGGAGTCAGCACCTCTGGAGGTGTTCAGGAGGTACCTGGATGTGGCCCTTGGGGACATGGAGCATCCCACCCACCCCACATTTATATAGGTATCGCTCTGCTGAGTTCCAAAGATATTTGAGCTAAAAATAAATAAATCCAACATGTCCAGTCAAGGGTTTGCTCTAAGCACCACCTACAGCTCCCAGGGTTTTGTTCCATTTTAATTTTGTTTTCGCATTACAAAGAGAAGCCTTTGTTTGCACTCGGGAAGAGCACCTGTGGAATCTTTAAACATTTTCAGGCATGTTTGAAAAGCTCAGCCTTGTGGTAAAGATTTAATCTATCAAAGTGGTATAAATAATGTAGACATAGCCTTAGGTGTCACTTCTTCCCCTTGCAGGTCGGAAAAGAACAGAAGCATTGCTCTGGTGCATTTTAAAATATTGCTCAGGCAGAGCAGTGACAGATCCTGGGCTGGCCTTGGATTATGGGTGTCTGTTTATTCCTGATTATTTGTAAGGGCCGAAACCACCCTCACAAACCATCAGGATCCAGACCAATATAAACAGCAAAATAATGTCTTGTTAAAAACCCTAAAAAAGTCACAGGTTTACCTCTAAAGGTTTTGCTTTTCAAGTAATTAAAATGAATTACTCAGCAGAGGTTAATTGATTTATGTTTGACAGCTGACGTGGTGCTTGATGGATGTCTCTGAAAAACTAAATCTCCAAGACAAAGCCATCTTTTTGTAAGATTGAAGTAAAAATACCTGCAGTGTGTAATGTACTTGCAGAGCTCCAAAATAATCCTGTTTTGCCAAAAGTCTTGTTTTCACAACAGAATCCAGGAAAACAGCTGCAGGTTTTGTTGTGGATGAGCTCCAGAGAGAGCTCACAGATCCTGTGAGGTTCCCCTGCTGCTGGAGAGATCATCCATTAACAGAAAAAAACAACTCCAAAACTTCCCTGCACATTTTTATTAAATATCTCCATTTCCTGTCATGTCTTCAAAGTTGTGTTTCAGCCTGGACGTTGATGTATTGTGAATTCTGATTAATGTAATAAGCGTCAACTTCATTATATCATGCAGTATTGTGTTTATCGTACTTGGATTCAGAAAGATGTTTCCTACTACAGAAAAAATGATTGGGAAAGGTGATAATTTATGAGTGAATGGTTCAGATGGAAGGACAAGCAGTGAAGATTAGTTGGGATGTAGAGCTGATGAGGTGCTTGATGTGTGGCTCCTTTTATAGGATGTGCTAATAAAACGTGCCATTTCTTTCCCTAAAATCTGAATGTGCAAACTGTTCATTTTATGACATGAAGATTAGGGTTGAAAAAAATCATATTTGTCTGCTTCAGACATCTGAGCTGCATGAATATCCTGCTTGGTGTGTTGGCCAGGTGTGTGTCCAAGTGTAAAAGGGCAGCTCCCAAACTGGGAAAAACATTTGAAAAATGGGTTTGGGCAGCGGTTTGTGCTGCTGGGAATCAGCACCGGTTCGTGGGGATGCTTGGGGTGTCTCTCTGGGTTCTCTGCCAGTGAAACCGGACCCCCAAAAGTGGGTGGGATGGAGGGGAGGCTGTGCTTGGGTTACAGTACAGGATGTGACCAAAGGTGTCTGTTCTGTCACCATCT
>VRYO01002782.1:30655587-30676831 GCA_009812075.1 Sialia sialis | reverse complement strand
GCAGACACCTGTCCTCCAAACCAGGACAGGAGGCTGTGCTTGGAGAGGGGCTGGGGCACGCCCTGAGCATCGCGTTCCTTTCCAAACCCAGACAGAACCGGAGCAGTGCGGGTGTAACACTGACACTTCCCCACATACCCAGAGGAACGGCAAGCCCAGACTGAACAGACACCTGCTCCTGCTTTAATTGAGCTTTTTAGGGGAGATAAGCCTGTGAAGGGTGTTGCTGTCATGTCTTGTTCCCATCACCTTCTGGGCAGCTCTGGAGGGTCTGTTCCGGAATGACAACCTGTCCACAAGGAATTTCTCCATCTCCCCCTGTGAAACAGAGCTACCCCACCTCACTCGCAGCAGCCCTCATTCCTGGACGTTCAAAAGGCTCAAATAACTGGTGATGATTCAGAAAATACGAGGCTGAAACTTTTATCCTTGGAAATCCGTGTGAGATGGGACACAAATCTGACGTCTGACCCGCGCGGGGTTGGATGTGCCCATTTCACAGTCTGGTTTTCCACAAATGCTCTCAACACCTGCAGGATGAAAGCTGAGTGGTTTGAAAGGCACGAGGAATAGGAGGCAGGGAAAGGAGCTGATCCCCAGCCCAGCTCTGCTGTCATGCGTTCAGCAGGTGCTGCTTTGTCCATTCCAGAGTCTTGGATTAATTCTTTGAAAGTTTTCAGCCAGATCATCCGTGGTGTGGAAAGATGGACAAGGAAAAAGGGAATAGGAACAGAGAAAACAGTGGTTTTCTGCTTCCAGGGCTGTGTGTGGGAACGAAAACAACTGTTCTGCTTATTGGGTTCATCCATCACTGAGGGACACGGCCCAGCTGGGGAAGTGGGGAAATGCCTCTGAAATTCCTCTGAAATCCCTGGAATCTCACTGGATTTTGGGGCCATTTTTGGTTTTTTTGCTGCCAGTTTTAGGACTTTTCTGGCCATTTCTTGTATGATTGTTAGGGAATTTTTGCATTTCTTGGTGGGATTTTTCTGGGTTTTTAGGCTGAATTTTTTTCTGGGGTAACCCTGACTTTTTTTCCCAATAATCACTGGAATTTTGAAAGATTTTGGCTGGTTTTTAGTGCAGATTTTTGGGGTCATTATTTGTGTGATATTAGGATTTTTTTGGGGCATTTTAAGTTGGATTTCCTTCGGAATTTTGCCCACCCATTTTCCTGTTTTATTTCCTCTGAAATTCCTGGAATCCCACTGGATTTTGGGGCCATTTTTGTTTTTTTTAGTGCCAATTTTAGGACTTGTCTGGCCATTTATCATGTGATTTTAGGGGATTTTTGCATTTCTTGGTGGGAATATTTAGGGATTTTTCTGGGGTTTTAGGCTGAATTTTTTCTAGGTTAACCCTGACTTTTTTCCAATGATCACTGGAATTTTGAAAGGTTTGGGGTGTTTTTTAGTGCAGATTTTTAGATTTTTGGGGCCATTTTTTGTGGGATGTTAGGGTTTTTTGGGGCATTTAAAGTCAGATTTCCTTCGGAATTTTGCCCACCCATTTTCCTGTTTTGTTTCCTCTGAAACGCCTGGAATCTCGCTGGATTTTGGGGCCATTTTTGTTTTTTTTAGTGCTGATTTTTTTTCTTTCTGTGCTTTACACAGAAACCTGGGATCACAAAGGCTGGAAAAGCCTCTGGGCCCATCCACTCCAGCCATTCCCAGCACTGCCAGGGCCACCACTGCCCCATTTCCCCAAGTGCCACATCCACATGGCCTTGAAACCTCTCTGGGATGGGGACTCCACCCCTGACCTGGGCAGCTGTGGCAAGGTTTGGTCCCTTTCAGTGAAGAATTTTTCCCAGTATTGAAAATATTGAACCTAAGATTCATCTAGTGAAGCACAAAGCCATTTCCTCTTTTCCTATCCCTTGTTTTGTGGGAGCAGAGCCTGATCCCCAGATGACTGCACTCTCCTGTCAGGAGTTTTTGGGAGCAATGAAATCCCACCTGAGCCTCCTTTCCTCCAGGCTAAAATCCCTCAGCAGCTCCTCATCAGACTTTGGCCCATTTCCCTTCTGCCCTGGGCTACAGCCCATCCCTAAATGGCCTTGGTAGGGTTTTGGGTGTTTTTGTTTTATTTTTAGGGAAAGCAAAGTGGGGAGACAAATCCTGCTTGGATCTGTGTGTGGGGAAAATCCTCCAGGCCTGGAATTTTGTGCTGCTGAAGTCCCCTGTCCCACCTGGCTGTGAAATGTCACCTCTCCTGTATTCTGGGCACTGCACATTTGCATGGGTGATGTAAGTGGCTTCAATTTATTACTGTTCTTACTGCAATTATTGAATTTGCTCTGAACTCTGCTGTTGGCAAATATAAATCTGTGAGGTGTTGTTCTATTAGCAGGAAAAAATCCAGAGTGAGGAATGGGCTACAGAGATGAACAACAGAAAGACCTGTGGTGTTTGGTGTGAAATATGGAGTAATTATGGTGGGTAAATACTTATATAGAAAGTAGTAGATGAAAGGAAATAACAGAACAATATATAAGGCCCAGCCTGATGCAATAAAATCATTTTGGTGTCAAAACCCAATGTCAACAGCAGCCCTGGTGCTTGAAGTCATCTCCTTGGAGCTCCTGGGATGAACCTCACCCCTGGGAGGTGCAAGTACAGGGAAGTTGTTTCTTTTAGCTTTTAGGGATTTATCAAACAATACAACCAGTGTATCTCATCTGTGCCTATGAAAATTGCTTTTAATGTGCCTCCTGTTTTCTACATGTGGAAATGAGATTGGAAAGTTCGTGTGTTCCTGTTCCATCCTGTCAAAGTTCTAGAATGGAAACTCTCACAGATTTTATATTTCAGCTACTGGCTTCGTAAAGATAAAAAACTTCTATCACCCTGTAAAGTAATCCCTGTTAAATATTCTAATTCCTGTAAAGTTTTCCAATTCTTGAAAACTTTTCTATCTCTCCTTTGGTGTTAAATGCCAAGGATTGAATTTTTCAGAGGGAGGTATTAAAAAATGGAAACAAAAAAAATCGTACTCACTTTCAGTTACAAAAATTAATTAGCCCAAGAATTTCAATTTTCGTAGTGGCAAGTCATACTAAATTAGCTTTCCTGTGGGAAAAAGAAAAGTTCAATTAAAACAAAAGGCTTGTGTGGAAGAGATTCTACAAACTACTTCAAGTTCATTTTCAAATGGGTGACAAATTAAGAGGGATATTAAGATTTCACTCAGGTCTGCGCTTTAAGAAACTCTAACTTCCACCAGAGAGCAAAAGATAAATAGAGTCAGTACTGCATGACTTCTGATATAAAAACTAATAGGATGGAAAATTACATGGAAGTAGAAGAAGTGGCTCGATATTAGATAATTAACAGCGCTTAGTGGAAGTTCTGGACCAGCTAAATGACAACAAGGATGTTCTCTGTCTGTAACCTGAGAATAAATTCTCTTATTGACACAAGTGATTAAAAACCTTTTTTTTTCTCTTCAGATTTTTCCTCTTGTTCGTCTTGGTTTCAGTGCCCAGATATCGTTGTGCTGCTCAGAGCCCATCTCAAGGTTTGATCCAACTGGCCAGACTCATCCCATTTATCCTGGAAAAAAAATTATGAATTGATGAATAGAGAACATAAATTCACAGTGGTTTTGATCCTGACTTCTGTGAGGAGAAGTGAATAATTTCTGAGGCCCATGTAGTCTGAGTTAGTCCTTACACTCTCAAAACTTACCAAAAATTTCAATTATCTCATTTAGTCTGGAACAAGTCACCTTTTCATGTGGGCATGGCCTCAGGGGGATGAAGTTTTCCAGGTTTTTGATGAATACAAGGTTTTGAAAAGCACCTGTGAGCATCTGATTGAAAGTCAGAGGCACTTTTATCATTCTTGATGAAATCCCTGATTGCAGAGAGGGATTTGTATCAGATCACGAGATAAGGGCAGAGTCTGGAGGACAGCAAAGGAAGTTCAATATGTTTTTTTTTCCTGGATGATTTGGGTCATGTCCAGGAGCATTCCCTGAGTCCTGAGTTTTCTCTGGCTGCCTGTTCTGGTGGACAGCTAACATCAGATTTGGGTTTGTGTATGAAAATTGGTAAGAACATGAGAAATTATCTCCTGGAACAGGTTTGGCCCAGTCTGCTGCATCTGCAAGTGCAGTGGGAGATGCTGTTAAAGGAGAATGAAATCTTCACGGAAACACAACAGCTTGGAACTCTTGGGAAGCACCAGCAGTGAAAATATCAAGGCTGGGGTGACTTTCCTTTTCCCTGCCTTTTTTCCCCCAGATGCTGGGTTCAGGAGTCCATTTTGACACTGGATTTCTTTTTGGAGCTGTTGATTAAATACAGGATTTTCACAACTATAAGGCGCAGTAGATTATAAGGCGCACTTCAGGGTTGTCGGCAAATTTGCGAACTGTGTCCACATATAAGGCACACCGGACTATAAGGCGCACTTTTTTCCCAGCGAGGATCCACGCACAACAAAGTAACGAATTAGTAACAGAATCGTGCAATCATGGGGTTTACTGGCAGGTGCTCAATTTGCAAACATTTTTCACAGATCGGTGCAGCCTTTAAACGCAGCCCCAGGCGCCCTCCCCGTGCCAGGGGCCCCGGCACTCCCACCCTGGCACAGCTCTCGTGCCTCTTGTGGCTCTTGCAGCACGTGGCTTGGCTCACAGCTCGCACTTCCAGGTTGGCAAATTTCAGAACTTTGCCCATATATAAGGCACACCGGATTATAAGGTGCACTTCCGGGTTTCGATCAAAATTTTAGTCAAAAGAGTGTGACTTATAGTTGTGAAATTACTGTAATTCTCCCTTTTAGGAATAACTTTAATGACTTCTGAGGGCTCAGGTACCTCATTATGTTATTGTAGTTTAAGCTTCAGTTTGGCCAAAAACCCTGCAGGGTTGGGTGAGATAGTTGAGTCCTTAACCCACTGAAATTTCCTTCCATGCTTGAATCCAAGAAAAACAGTGGTGGGCTGGATGTGTGGTGTTCTGGGGACAGCCATGGAGTTAAACTATTGGATGTGGGAGATCCTATCTTTGGTTTATCCCCTAATCCCATAGATGGATGAGCAGGAATTTGAATAATGGGAAAATGTCTTTGCTTGGGTTGGAAGAACCCAATAACTCTTTGAGGAGATAAAGACAATCGAAGAGAGAGGACAGGGAACGCGTTCTGGAAAACTCTGAGCCAGCAGGATCAAATAATGAGAAGGATTTTCCAAGGGTGACGTTTTCTCTAACAGCGATCAGACTCAAGCTAATCAGAGAAATTAGAAATTTAAAATACTTTACCAAGGTCTTTCTCAGAGCAAGGTTTTCGTGGGGACCTTGTTTTCCCCAAGAATGCCCTGAGCCTGCCTGGCTTTAGCATGGCTGAGCCTAAATTAACATTCCATTTTGGCTGTTTTGAGGCCACAATCTCTCTGTAACAGGAGATTTATCCCTGCAGCTGGCGTGGCAAGTGCCTCGGAGAGATGAGGCCAATGCTACCACACAAATATTTTCTTTTTCCACGCTTTCCCTTTGAAGGGGTCACACTCAACAAGGTTTGGGACAAAGTTACACGGGAGAAGAGGCAAAATTTAAAAATTTCTCCTTTTTTTCTGGCTTTCCCTTTTAATGGGAAGGTTAAAAAATCTGGTCAAATTAAAGAAAAAAAAAAAAGGTTTAATAAGTCTTTGACACTCTGGTTTGCAAAATACCATTCATATAGTGTTGTTTTTTTTTTTTTTTCTGTTGAGAACGCTCCCCAGCAAGAACAAATCTCTCATGAAAACCTCCTCTAAAGAAGAATAAAAATGGCTTTTATGTGACAAACTCCTGAATTAAGTAATACTTGGCTGTTGAAAGATCACAACAGAGCTGGAACAAAAGAGAAAAGTCTGACTGAAGAAGCAAATCATTCAAATATGCCTGGCAAAGGGTATTCAGGGTTTGCTGTCTTGAGGGTTTTCACCCATCACTCAGGCTGCTGTCACTGTCTGGAGGAAACAAAACCCTTCAGACTTGCATTGTACAGCTGAAGATTGTCATCTTCTCATCAGGGTAGGGAACCAGAGGGAGAGATCTGTGTCCTCCCTTTCTGGTCAGGAATTTGGGGATTGACAGGGTGGTTCAAGTGTCTGGGAATGAAGTTTGATACCAGCAGCCTTCCAGTTCCTAAAATGGTTCCAGGAGAGCTGGAGAGGGACTGGGGACAAGGGATGGAGGGATAGGACACAGGGAATGGCTCCAGAGGGCAGGGATGGAGATTGGGATATTGGGAATTGGGATATTGGGATATTGGGATATTGGGATATTGGGATATTTATTGGGATATTGGGATATTTATTGGGATATAGGGAATTGGGATATTGGGATATTTATTGGGGTATTGGGATATTGGGATATTGGGAATTGGGATATTGAGAAGTTGGAATTGGGAATTCCTGGCTGGGATGGAATTCCCAGAGCAGCTGTGGCTGTCCCTGGATCCCTGGAAATGCCCAAGACCTGACTGGACAGGCTTGGAGCGCCCTGGGACAGTGGGGTGGGATGAGACCCAAACTCAAACCCTTCCAGGATTCTGTCAGAAGAGGGGAATTGAAGCTCTGAGGAGCAGCTGATGCTCAGAGCTGTGAGGGGGAGCAGCCTGGGAAGGGCTGGGCTGGGAGATTTGGAGGAGCTAATGGAAAGCACAGGGGGCAGAGCTGTAGGTGCACCAAGGTTTCTTACAGCAGCTGGAGGAACCTTTAAAATCCTGTGCAGCAGTGCTGCAAGGGGAGCTGTGTGGGGTTGGAAACCATGCAGGACACTCCTGGGGACCATTAGGGACAATTCAGGGGTATTTTCTCCCTGGGCTGGGTTGTTTTGGAGAGGTGCTGTGCTGGATCTGCAGGTGAAGAATGAGGAGGAGCAGCTCCAGGTCAGCCCTGAGCATCTCAAACCCTTTGTAAACACAGTGGGAAGTGAGCAGGGGGATGAGCCCTCCAGAGGTGGATCTGCCTTTGAAGCTGGCTCTGCTTGGAGCAGAAGTTTGGAGCAGACCATTCCAGAATTCTCACAGATGTGGTTGTTCTGAGCGCCTCTGCTTTCTCAGTTTGTACCAAAATGGGAAACTGCAAGAGGTTTATTTTATGAAGCCCAAATCTTTGTTCTGTGGGTTTGCTTGGCTATTTTTTTTTCCAATTTGTTTCCCTTTTTCCTAACCGTTACTTCCATTGTCTTGTTACCTGACCATGACTTCTCGGAAGACAAATTTGGGTTCTGGTTCTTTATCACAAAGGAAAGACAAAATGCAACCGAAAATGTGACCTACAGGCAGCTCTGCTTCTTCAGGGCTTTTAGTTGTAATAGTCTCACCTAATAAATGAATTCACTTTAGCCTGCTTCTGTTGAACCATCAAAATACAAAGGAAATGGGAATTCATGCTTGTGCTGATAGGAAATGCAGTTATTGAGAATTTTATTAAATGGCTGGCTATAATTTTAGAGCATTAAGATAATTTACTGGCCCTATCTACCAGTGCTAAAATAGAAATATCTTTCCATTTTCTCAATATTTTACTCTTTTTGACACCTTTTTCCCTCTCATCTTTCAATATTCAGTGTTTTCAGTTCCTACTGCATTTGTGGAACATTACAGTGGTTAGCCTGTAAATGTTACAATTATTTGGTTATAGCAACTAGATCAGTTTATTAGGGGAAAAAAAACCCACTAGTGATGTTTGCATTTAAGAAAAATTTGTTTTGCTGGACTATATTGGGCCAACATAGATTCAGCTACTTTGCTTTATTTATTTGTTTGTTTGTTTGGAAAATGCTTTACCTTAATCACCTTTTTTTATCTTAAAATCTCTTGATATGCTTGGGGAGGCTGATCCCTGAGGTTTAGATTATTTCCTAAGAGCCACAATTCTTATAAACCACCAGGTAAATTGACATGGAATTGACTGTCCTATCCCCGCCAGCTTTCAAAATCTTGGAGAATACGTGGATTCAGATGAGAGTTTTGTAACTCATGCGCAGATTTTGCAGAAGTTTTGATGGAGAAAATGTTCAGTTTTTTGGGTACTCCCTCTAGTGCTGAAGGTGCTTCATGGCTGAAAATCAAACATAGATTTGCATTCACCAACCCAGGGAATGAATTAATGTAATCTTTTATTTCTTTGTTGTTTCAGTTCCTTTTGGCTTTGCTCTCAATGTGTTGTGTGACCAGTTGTGCTTGAAAAATTAAGGTTAAGTTGGGCTTTAAAGATAAAATTATTTCGAAATTTGCCAAATACAAAAGAACAACAAGAAAAAGCCTTTGCAGTTAGTCTCTTCCTGATCATTAGACAAAATGATTGGTCCCTAAATTAATCTTATAGTCAGGCATCTATTTGTTGCAGTTCCTTGCAGCCACATTTAAACTGGGGCTGGAAAGAAAGACCTGGATGAAAGCAACTTGGATTCTTCAGTTACATAAAACTCTGAAAGGCTTTTACAAATTGCTTCTGTGTGGGAGGCAGCTTGCTGCAAAGCTGTCACTTGAAACTTTATCAATCAGAAGACAGTGCTGGTTTTAATTATGTAGATTTTCAAAGTAAAATAACTTTTATTTTTTTTTCCCCCTTGCCTGAAAATGTAGAACAGAGTCAGGTGAGATCTGGAACAATCTGAAAGATTTTTGAAGAGTTTGCTGGGCTTAATTGAAATACCTTCAAAAAGCTGGCTTTTATGAAGTGTAGTAGAGTCAAAGCGTTTTTAGCTTTCTTCTTTTTAAAAGAAAGGCCTTTTTCTCAATGTACGTTGTGCAAATTGTCCCTAACTTCTAATTATCTCTCTATCCAGCCCATCTCAGTGCTGCAAAGATCTCTGCTCTCTGTGTTTTTATGGCCTAATTTTGGTGCCCTGAGCCCAAAAATAATGTGATGCTGTAGAATTCCATGTCGGTGGAGGCACAGCGAGCGCTGGGCTCTTTGCAGAGCTCTGACAAATCCCCTCCTGGCACTGAAACCCTGCAGCTGTCACCAAACAGGTAAAAATCCCTGCAGACATCTTGGGCTTTGCTGGGAAAGCTCCAGAGCTCTGCTAGAGATGCCACAGAGCTCCTGCATCTTCAGGGAGCAGAAACAATGAGCTGGGTTTTCACTCTGCTCCAGCGGGAATGTGAATTAATCATGAAGACTCCATTTTGCTAATGTGTTTGGTGATGGGGGAGAGAGACAGACAGAGTGTTTCCTTTTGCTCTTTTCCTTTTTGGGTTGTTTGACTTCATTAGGAGTTGGATTTTGCTGTTTGTTCTCACTCTGGGAAGCAGGCAGCACTAACATGTCACGTCGTGGTGATGGATTTGTTCTCCAAAGCCTCTTCCCCAGTGTTTATTGTGCAGCGCACTTGGCACCACTACCTGTTGAAATTGGATAAAATCATGATTTCTACCAGAAAAAAGGCACTTGGGCTCTGATTTCTGCTGGTTTTGACATCGGCTTTTTCCTCTTCCCCATCATCTCTCTTTAATTCCCTCTCCTCTGGCAGTGCTGTCCTTTTTCTCAGCCTGGTGCTTGTGGGTTGTCTGAGAAATCCTCCCCGTGTTGTTACCCAGCGCGGGGGTGACAGAGCTCTGTGTGGAAGGGATAAAAATGATGGATTGCAGCTCTGCTTCTGGGCTCCTTTCAGAGGCCGGGCTGGCTCAGCTGGGACAGGTCACAGGTCCTCACCCCTGGCTCTTTGCAGATTCCCTTTGTGAGCTTCCATTGCCTTTTCCCTGTCCTTTTCTCAGCCTTCCTGCCACCTCCCTCCCCCACCTCTTCTCCTCCAGCTCTGCTTTAAATCACGTTGTGTTTTTGGATTCCACACCTCCAAGGCTGTGACCTCTTCAATGAACTTGAAGAATGGGCTTTTCTGTGGCTGGGAGTCTCTCAGGGTCACCACTGCTGCCTCTGCTCTCTGGGAGTGGGGCACTTCAAAGTCAACTGGCCCAGTTTTTGGCATTCAGAATCGGAGCCAAAAAAAGAAAAGTGGCAGTACCTTTGGGAATTTATGGCTCCCAACCCCTAGGTTCTTTTAGGTCACTCAAACAAAAGTGCCAACTGCTATGGAGGAGTTCTTTTATCCCTCCATTGCCCAAACTCCTGGCTCAGCACAAAAATTAATCAGGAGGGTTGTGGATGTAGAGGCTGGCCTCCAAAGAGATTCTCACCATGCCAGAGATCCCAATCTCCATGTCTGCCCTTCCTTTTGTCATCCAAGACCTCTGAGTGCTAGGACATTCCAAGAGAAGCTCGTGTGAGCACTGGCTTCCTCAGGCTGGCATAGGAGTCCTTGACTCCATCCATAAGATCTTGGGGAAGGCAAAGTTCCCAGTGGAGCCCTGGAGCAACACATGGAGCTTGGGATGATCCAATTCATGGATTCCCATGTGGCCTGTGGTGCCTTCAGAGCAGTCAGATCTAGAAACTTCTCTGAAATGCAGTCACAGAGTCAAAAAACCCCTCTGAGATCACTGAGTCCCAGCAGTGCCCCGTGTCCCCAGGTGCCACATCCACATGGCTTTTAAATCCCCACCAGGGATGGGGACTCCCCCACTGCCCTGGCCAGGTGACCCTTTTAGGAAGAAATTCCTCCTATCCAACCTAAACCTTCCCTTGCCTAACTTGAGGCTGTTTGCTCTTGCTGTCCCTTGTTCCTGGGAGCAGAGCCCGACCCTCACCTTCCTCACTGCTCTTCCAACTCCAAGATTTGAGGGAGAGATTCACCTCTGAGCCTGTTCTTCATTTCTGAGCCCAAGAAGGGATGGAAATCCACATGGAAGCCAAACTCCACTCTCTTGTTTACTTGTCTGTGCATCATGCCTGGAAATTACCTAAATTTATTTGCAACTAGTTGAGCATCTTGTGATTCATAGGTGTCTTCCCAGTAGTACTGCAGTAGATGGTTACTCATATCTAGCAAAGCCTCCAAATTTTATTTTCAAGCTGCAGGCTGTGAAGTGGGATTGACAGTTGCTGAAATTTATGGCATTTGTAGTCGTAAAAGAAAATGTATCTGAAGTAGCACCCAACTGTGTTTGGATTATAGGTTATACACCCAGAGCACTTCTGACATTTCTGTACTACCCCAAATGGAGAAGGATGAGGAGAATTCACCATTTAAAGATTTGGGTCTAAGAGAAGGGGTCTAGAAGTTGGCGAATTCTGCTTTTAAAATTCTCTCACCTCATTTAGGAAAATGGGGTGATTTAAAATGCCATCCTGAGATTGACATGAAAATTTGAAGCCTGTATCAGCGACTGTTATGTAAATGGTTCTTGAAAAGTCTCTGGATCATTTACTCAGAGGTGTATTTAAAGGAGGAAATGACTTATTCATACATTGTTTCATGAACTCATACTGAGATTTTTTTCCCCCAAGCTACTTGAAAGGAAGCTCAGAGGATTATGAGAGCGTAAAAGGCACGTGATAAACAAGGGCAGTGGAGTGGGTACGGAGGTGACAGGAAAACAAAGCCTGGCCATAAATACTGAACAAACAACTGAGACAACAAAACTAGATGAATTAAACTGCTGAGCCAAAGTCTTGACTTGAAATCTTTTCACGGGGAATGTCAGAAATTCTTTCAGGACTTTGACTTGCAAACAAATGAACGTTTCCAGGGAAGATGCTCTGATAATACCCACCTGTCCTAGGCATAGTTCTGGGGTTAACTCTTGCTTGGGAGAGAGTCTGGTCTTTTTACAGGGTACTGTGCGCTTTAAATCCCTGAGAAATTATTTTTATTTTTTTATTTTATCTAGAAGGGCATTAAGAAGGACCAGTCTGGGAGTCACTGGGATGCTTCAGTCCTGTGACCCATCTGATTACCTGAGTAATAAGCAAGGAGGGAATAATGCAAAGATCCTTCCCATAATAGCACTGCTGACCCCATAATAATGTATTTGTGATTTGATTTATTCTTTCTAGAAATCTTTTTAATATGTCTTTATTGCTTCTGATTTAATTAATCCCTTTCCAGTTCTTCTTTATCTGGGATGTTCTGTTTATCCAGCAGCTCATGCAGCCACAAGGTTATTGTAGCTCAGAGGAGCTTTATATATTTTGTACCTTTGATTAGCAAGGCTTCTGCTCATTTTTTAATAATTTCTTGATTCCTATATGGTTCAGGTCTGTGGGAAACATCAAAACATCTCGTTTAAAAGCAACTTGGGAGATAAATACTCATCAAGAAAACCCTATTTGCTGTATTTTCCCCATTTGTGTATCAGGTTCATGTTGGAAGCTGTGTCCATGGCAGAAAGGCACCAGGGAATATGTTGGGTTGGCTATTTCTGCTTCTCTGAAACTGTACTTGAAGTATTAAACTTACCTTGGGCTTTTCTTTAGGCTCAGATTAATTTCTAAGTTAACAGATATGAGCACCATCGCTAATTCTACATTTGAGCTTAAGTACACTTTTATTCTTTGTTCTTAAATTATTTTACTGCTTATTAATCGTTGCGGATCAGTGTGACTGGATGGAAAATAAAGTCTGGAAAAGGCTAAATCTTGACTGCAATGAAAATATATCTTTATATCTAATGAAGCAAATTCCCAGAGGGAAGAGATTTAATTCAGCAAGGAGGGGTTTTCAGAAGCTTTTGTCTTCTGCCCTCTCATAGACAAATTTTGGCAGAAAAGGAGGCTGCAGCTCAGTACAATCAATAACTTGACTGCCTTTCCTCAGGCTCCTTCAGACTGGGGTTTAATTTGGTGTCTTTCTGGAATCTGTGCAGAGCCTGTCAGAATCACAGAATCATTAAGGTTAGAAAAGACTCCCAAAATCAACAAGTCCAACCTTTGTCCTAAGCCCTCCATGCCTGACCACGATTCCAGTGAACAATTTCTTTCCTAATATCCAATCTAAACCTCTCCTGGCACAAGCTGAGTGAATGTGATAAAAGGTATCTATTCTATCACCATCTGTTGAGGGTGGGGCAGTGATCCTGATCTCCATGGGATATCTCCTGTTATTGGAACATCCATTGAAACCAGCTGGGGCAGTGTTCTTTATTTCCAAAGGGGACATCTCCTGTTCATGGCCAGATTTTAGAAACCAGCTGGGCCAGTGTTCTTTATCTTTTCACAGCCCATCCTTTCTGCAGGGAGTTCTCTTCTGCTCATGGCCATGGAGTCCCACTGTGGCACTGATAAAATTACTGCATCCCATGGGGAGATGCTCCAGACAGGGGGAAGAGCCCAGCCTTTCCTACCAAGATAAAAACTGAGATTTTGGGACACTAAAACCACTTCTAGGACTCCAGAGGGAAACCGGATTTTTCCACATCACCACTGGACCTCCGGAGGGAAACTGCCCCTTGTGCAGGAGCACTGCTCCAACTGAAGCACATCTGTCACTGCAGGAGGATGCAGCCACCATTGAATGGCACTGCTGCCACCACCCTGACTGACTGACGGCTGTCAGCTTGGATTCTGACTCTGCCAGGCTTTGGGCTTTGTTCTTTGGAGTGCTGGATTTCTATTTTAATTTCCCTAGTAAAGAACTGTTATTCCTATTCCCATATCTTTGCCTGAGAGCCCCTTAATTTCGAAATTATAATAATTTGGAGGGTGAGATTTACATTCTCCATATCAAAGAGAGGCTCCTGCCTTTCTTAGCAGGCACCTGTCCTCCAAACTAAGACACTGAGAGAGCACCCTGGTCTGGAAAGAGGAAGAGTTTCCAACAGGGCTGGGTTTGGTTTGTGTGGGTTGGGGAAGATCAGCTTGCCCTCAGGGAGAGACTGACTGTCACTCCTTCAACTTGAGAAAGTTTAAAATTTCAGAGATCCCTGCATGCTGCTGTTGTGATATTCTCAGTTTTATCTGAGTTTTACCTGGCAATGAAAGTTTTCCAGGATGTCAGGGTGACTCTGAAATTCTGATACCTCATGGATACAAATTGGAATGAAACCGCTGCTGGCTACAGCTGCTGCTGTCGAGATAGAGAATAACACTGATAAATGTAATGTAGGGCTCTCACTCTTGCATTTTTATTTGATCTTGGGGTGCCTAGCTCCTGTTTGGATGTAGAGCTGCAGAAAACTTCATGGTTTGGTCATTTGCATTCATTAATGGATTTGAATCAATAAATCAGAGTCCGTGTATTTGCCACCGCCATGGGTGGAGAATTATGGCTCAGATCTCCCTGGTTTAATTTCTCTGTGTTCAGCTGGGTCTGGACTTGAAGACAAAGGTGAATATTCAGGGTCATGAAAGTGAAAAGGTATCAGAGATTTTTCCTATTTATCTTTGCCAGTTGTACAGAAAAGACACTTTTGGACTGAAAACTCCTCTGTGCAATGCAGTGATTGATTGTGTTATATTGGGAGTTATTTTTCATGAAATGTAACTCAAAAGCTGAATGCTGAGCTATGAAAGCCTGTCATCTCAATGCCCCTCTTCTGGGGCTGGTTTAGAAATATCCTTGCAGGAATCCTGTTGTTCTTTGCCTCCCTCAGAGCTGTCTCCAGTGATCTGTGGAAGAAAAGGTCTCCCTGAACCTCTGCAGTTAGATTTAAACAAAGATTTACTCAATGCAGACACTATGATTGGATTTTGTGGTATTCTATGCATGGGCCAAACAAGAGAAATCCTGTGTTTGAAACATCAGTTTGTGGCAGCAGGAAGAACTTAGTCATGGAACCTCAGAGTTGCAGGAGGCAGGAAAATGGTGCACGGGAAAATTAGGCTTAAATCAAGACATTGTGGTTAAGATTTAATCCTTGTTTTTCAGCAGAGAAAATATGTGTAACTCAAACACTGAAGAGAGTTATAAATCTGAATAATAAATCAGGCATGTGTTTAGGCAAAGACATTGCTCGTGTCCCTCTTGAAATATAGATCTGCGGTATTTCTTATTCCACTTAGGAAATAGAACTTCAGGACAGTGCAAACAAAATTCTTTGCTTAGCTCCACAAGGTAATAACTCACCCAGTCCATCTCCATGTGATGCACACATGTTAAAGGGAGATAAATCAAGTGATGATAAGAGTTATTAATTGTCCACATAAAAGAGCTTGGGCCTGACCTCATGCTGGTGGAAGGGATGATCAAACCAGAATGGAGTTTGCAGAGAAGGAGGCAAGAAAAAAACCCTTTTCATGTCTCTCCCCAGATGTGTTTTTGCCCTTCTCTCTCTTGCCATCAGCTGTTTGCCTTTATGCATGGTGTGGGAAAAAATGTAAATAAACCTAAATCCTTATTTTGTTCTGTGTGTTCAGTGCCTTCAAACCCTGCTAAAAGTCCTTCTTCCCCTTCCTCTGTGACCGTGGATCAAAGCCTCTTTTATTCAGTGCCCCCAAGCAGCTGATTGGCTTTGGGTCCTTTTAAATTTGCTGTCTGTGTGTGAATATTTTTTTTAGGATTGAGATGAGGCAGTGAAACAGATCTGGTCTCTGTGTTTCTTGCTCTGTATATTAAAGTAAAAGTAAAAGTAAAAAAGCAATAGGTGTGCCTTGAGGCTTCAAATCCCACTGAACTGGATTTACTTTCTGTTTTATTGGACTGTGTCAGGGGGTTGTTGCTTATTTTTATTTGCTGTTCAGAAAGTGAAAATACCTAAGTGAATGCAAGTATAAACCTCACTAATTCTAATAGGCAGCTTAATAAATAATAATAAAAAAACCATAAATTTTTCAGTGCCACCATTGCTCTGAGAGCTGAAGTGCTGAACATTTAAAAGGCAAAACAAGCTGGGTCCTTTACTCTGAGATTTTTGTGTACAGTAACCCCAAATCCTGCCTGCTCTGAAGAGCCTTTTGTGCACACAATCACGTCTTTCAGGTATTTAGATATTCAAAGTACCTTCTGTGCAGAAGCAGCAGAGATCAGGGCCTAATGGGACAAGAAACAGAAGAAAGAGCTCATTGTCAGGAGGTAATAACTCCTTGTCATTCTCCGTGGGAGGCTGGTGGAGGTTAAAAAAATTGGGAGAGAGTGTTGCTAAGCACTTGCCATATCATGTCTTGGTTTACCAGGATAGCTTGGTTTTAAGATCTCCTCTCCAGTAAGTTTTAAGTCACTGTCCTGCAGCCTTTTTCTGGAAAGTGGAGCTGAATTTACTTGGTCAATCTTCTGAGATATAGATAAATGTTAAAAATACAGCATTGTCTGACCTGGAATATTTTGTCTCCATATTAAGATCATCTCATATTTGTCAGTATCTCATATTTGTCGCTTTTGGTTCTCTTGATCTCGAGCAGCACTTTGCTGTAATGTGACCCTGAACCCCCATTTTTTTGGAAATGCCCATTTTTCTGTAAATTACCCCTATGGGGACCTGAGAGGGGACACCTTGAGGTGGCAGCGTGGCCACTCTTCATCAATTCAACACTGGTTGCTCATAATTTGGAATCTTCCTTCACCTCCATCCTAGCAGTGCGGAAATTCATTTCCCAACGCCAAACCTCACCCGAATCCCCTCCTGCAACAAAAATCTGGCCATTGCCCTCCAAAGCCAGGAAGGCTCTTTGACATTTGTTAGCTGGCTGATCTGTTTGAGAAATCTTACATAAACTCCAGCAGGGGAGCTGCCAATTCCTGCACGTTGGAGGAGAAATGCTTCCTTATTTGGAGAGGTTTGCTCCTACTCGGGGCCACAAGAGTGGTTTCCAAACGCCTCTGGTATTTGATGACTGTGGCATAACTTGGGAGGGCTTTGTGTGCTTTGTGTGCCTCCTCTCAGCTGTTTGGAGAGCTCTGGGGGGCACTCGGAGATCTGCCTTGTCTTTGCTGCCTTTGGAGTGGAGGGACATGAAGGGAGGGATTTGGGATTGTTCAAGCTGCAGAAAACACCCCAAAATTAAAGCACCTCCTTCATCCTCTTTTCCTGGATCATTTATTTATTTATTTTGTTGGGTTTTTTTTGTTGTTGTTTTGCTGAGGAATAGAGAACAGAAATGTGAGAATTTGTGTGAATTTCTGGCAGACATCAAAGGTGGCTCTTCACTTTCCCCACAGACAGGATGCTCAAGGGCGGCAGCAGCTGGGGCTGAGTCCTTGGCACAGTGTGATCCTGCTGGGCTGTGCTGCTGGAGGGGCTGGAACTTCAGGAGGTGCTCAGGGAGAAATGGACCATCCAGAGGGATCTTTTCCCTCTCTGGAATTCCCTGACAGGAGGGGACAGCCACGGAGATTTGGGAACTGCTCCCAGGGAACAGGGACGGGAGAGGGAACGGCCTCAGGCTGGACCAGGGGAGGTCAGGATGGATTTTAGGAACAATTTCTTCCCAAAAGCATCATTTCCTCAAGGCAATGATGGAGTTCTCATTTCTGGAGGGATTTAAAAGCTGTGTGGATGTGGCTTTAAAGATAGTTTAAAGATCTTTTCCATTTGAGTCCACCATTCCATGGTCACGTCAGCAGTGGTCAGAGGCCACGTTTGGGGGATGGAGCTGAGCCCTCACTGATGGTCACTTCTATCAGTGGATCAAGTGCAGAAATGTCTGTAATTAATCAATTTTGTGGTCTGGGGTGGTGCTGCCAATGCTGTAATGTTGGGGCATTGGAAAAGAAAGGCTGAAACGCATTGGAAATTCAGAAAGGCTGAAAAATCCCTTTCCCTTGACCTCTCTATAAACTCAGTCCACCCCTACATGATGCTTTCCTCACTTTACCTATTTTTTCTCCTTTTATTCCACAAACTGTTTGTTTAGGAATGTGTGTTACTTTGTGTTACTGTTTCTCTGGAATTTATTTGTTGCCATCTCCAGAGTTGGTTTTACATGTTTAATTTTATTATGTTCATGAGGCAACGTTGGCAGGAACGGCGCTATAAAAAGCATTCATTTCATGGAGTGGTACAAACATGTTTTCAGCTGAATTGATGACACTGAATATAAAACACTTCTCATTTGCTCTTCCCCTTAAGGTTTGTTTAATGAACTAAAGTTTTTCTTATTACTTGGAGGTGCAGTTCTTTCTACCCATCCAGAAAGAATACAAAACATAATGTGCATTTATGGCTGCCATCTCTTGGAAAGAACCTACTTAAAGAACATTCCTCTGTGAATCTTGGGGTGTTATGGAAATTCCTCCACTCTCTTCTTTCTCCTTACTGTTTCTCCAGTACCTTGAATTCTTTATTGTGAATAAAAATGACTCTAAATGAGGAGATCTGTATTAAAAAGCCAGTTGGGAAGGTATCAGAATTTGGATGCAGAGCTGTGTTTAAACCCAGGGAATTAGTTTGAGATAATTTGGGGGATTTAGACCTCCCTTTTTGGTCTTTAGGCTGCATTGACACTGCCTGTGAAGAGCCATGATTTATTGAATTTACATATGATATCTCTCCCTGGCAGTGGGGTAATATTAATTAAAGTGTTCATTACTGTTTATGATCTGATACCATGCAGGAGGTGCTTCCTTAGGGGATTAATAAGGGCTGGGATGGAAACACCTGTGTTTCCAATGCTGCTTTCCATACACTGGTGTCTAGAGGCTCTGAGTGGTCCTGTCTCCATCCAGGACTCAGATTAATGCTTAATTAATTTTCTGTTTTGGGCTGTTCAGGTGTGCCAGGTCATGTGGAGGAGCTGGGAAGGGGAAGAAGGAAAAAAGCAGAGCCTGAAGTGAGATAATCTCAGCTGCTTTCCCATGGACAGGTGGGGACATGCAGTAAATGCTTCATCAAGGGCTTGATCTCCTACCCACCACTTCAGCTGACCTAGAACTTAGTGTAAATATTACCAAGAGTTAGAACAAGCAGCTGCATAAAGGACTGTGCCTTAGATCCTCACTCTTGTAGCTCTTCATCCTCCAGCACAGCTCCTTTCCCCACTTATTTATTGACACAGCTCCATCTGGGACAGCTTCAGTTTGGGCAAAAATCAATTACAGTAATTTCATGATTATAAGCTGCACCTTTTTCATTGAAGAATCCAGCCTACCCCAACAGTGCAGCTAATCATCAGGTGCGGCTTATCTATGGACAAATCCCAGTGAAATGCCAACCCGGAAGTGAGAGCCGGCCGGGAAGGGCGCCTGGGGCTGCCTTTAAAGGCTTGGCTGGTCTATGAAAACTGTTTGCAACTTGAGCCCCTGACACCAAACCCAGCTGGCAGCAAATCTGTTACTAACTCGTTACTTTGTCGCACATGGATCCTCGCTTAAAAAAAAAAAAAGTGCAGCTTATATTCTGGTGCGGCTTATATTCAGGTGCAGCTTATATACGGACAAATCCCGTGATCTACCCGGCTACCGGGAGGTGTGGCTTATAATCAGGTGCGGCTTATAATAGTGAAATGACTGTATTTGTCCAAATTCCCTCACACCTGAAGTGTTAATTAAAGCTCAGAGTGGCAGGGCACACCAGTGATGGGCAGATCCACCCCCCTGACTGAGCATCTGACAGACACAGGAGACTTGGAAAAGAAAGTTTTGGAGCCAATGGCTTATCAAAGCCTGTCAGAACAATCATTTTCCTCCCAATTTCAGTCAATTGCTGCCTGATAATTGGAAAGCAGGGATTCAGAGAGTGTGCACCCACCCTGTTGCCTGATCCCCAGTGCTCTGCAGCCATTTCCTTGGAATAGAAAGGAAAAGTACACATATGAAGCACCAACTGGAGTTTGATAAACATGGAGCATATGTGTTATTTAGATTTGGAATGTGGTGAGGTTATGAAGCTATTCTTGGGAAAGAAGACAAATAAATTTCTGGTACATCAAAATAATTTGTAACAAATAGATTCATGAAAAGTTTGCTGGAAGATGGGGCACGAGAGCCCTGAAATTCAGCTTCCAACTGGAGCTTCTCCATCCTGCAATGATGGAATTCAGGCAGTTTTAGGGATGGGATTAAACACAGGGCATGCTAATGATTGGTAAAGAATTTTCAGTTATTTTTGATGGACTTTGCAGCCTCCTGAGTATGACAAGGAATCAGACTTTCAGCTCTCACCAGCGTTACTGAGTCTGAACTCAGAATTGCTCAGAGATGAGTGAATTCCAGATTGTTCAATGGAAAATCAGAATTCCATTGAAGTATTATGGTCTGGACTTACCTGTCCATGTGATTACCAAAACTGATGGTAGAACTCAGAATGCCACATGAATTCATTTTTTATTGTGTGAGAGGGGGGTAAAAAAGATGCCAAAGGCTGCCCCCAACCCAAATATTGTACAGTGCATATCAAATGAGATCTGAACATCAGTGATTACATTTTTAGTAGGATGAGTGTTCTGACTGAAATGCAGCAATCTGTCACTTGGCCTTTCTGTGACATTCAGTGCATTGAAATTACCAGGCAAAGATTGCTTTTTGACATGCTAAATTAACTAAGTTGGAAATTGGAGCTTTATCATGGCTGCTAATTGTTACAGGGAGAGGGAAAAGTTGTTTGTCTTTTATATTCTGAGCGGCCTATTCAGACAGCAATTAATAAAAAAATTAAATAAAATAAAGATATTCTCCAAAAGGGTCATCTCTGGAAGCAGAGAATTGGTTAAGAGAAACCACTTTTAATCTGAGCAGTGCTGGACATTTTCTTCTCAATTCCAACCTAACCATAATTAGGGTTTATTGTAAGGAGATCAAAGACCTGGAGAAAAAATGATTTAAAAGAATGTTTTAGATATTTAGATGTTTTGTTTCAGCATGAATGAGGGTGTTTCACTCCTAAGTTTTTTTCTCTTGGTGTTGTCTCTTGGTGTTGTTTCTTCAGATATGTAAAAATCCAACTTAACCTAATGCTAAATGATTATGCTTCATATGCTTTGCAAAATCTGCTGCAATCACAGCCCGTATGTTTTACTAAAAATTGAATAATGCTTTGTGTGATTATGTTTTCTTTAGCATGGGCTATATTTTGTTTGCTTTCTACTGATTTTACCAAATGTAATTTTTGTTTCTGATAGATAAATGATATATCCGTGTAAATTTTTGCAGGTGATGGTCCCAGGACCCTCTGTGTAAAGTTGAGATTTTTCAGATCTGAAATTTTATTTCCTCAAGCATCCATTATCTACAGATGTCAACAAATCTATTTATTTTTAGCTCCCAGACAAACAGGAGTTCTGGATAAATGTGCAAATGAAATTCCTGGAGACTTTTAATTGGTATTTCAGTATCTACATCAGTGACCTTGTCATGAGGAACAGACTTCACTGATATTTATCAATTATCTGAGAGGTCTCAACCTTGGCTTTCTATTCCTAGGTGTGAGATATGAACTCCTGGGATATATGCTAAGAAAATACTTAGATAAATGCTGGTCTGTGTGGGAGAGGAATAGAATCAGAGTCTTAAAATCCCAGACTGGTTTGGGTTGGA